>CP126899.1:33791510-33964010 GCA_030440675.1 Furcifer pardalis | reverse complement strand
GCTCTTTAAGCGAAACACCACTGTAGGTGACCAATTGTGACTTATGGGCCGGGTGGGGGTGGTTGCAAACCCCGATTTAGTTGTTAAGCGAGTTTTTGGTTGGTTTTTGTTAAGCCAGGTGACCATTTAGAGAAAATTCTGCTCTTTAAGCGAGTTAGTCTCTCAGCAAGGCACTCTATGCGAGGTTTTACTGTAATTAGCTCCCCCCCCCATGGTGGGTACTCAATTGACCAACCTTGGAAGGACGGAAGAGGCTGCGTCAACCTTAAGGTCCAGTCAGGGTCGAACATACAACGTTAGCCTTGGAGCAGTACGGAAGAGGACAAGGGACACTCAAAGACCTTGGAAACCAGGCTAGTTCAACAGGGCATTTCTGACTGGCTGAACCCAAGCTTCACATATCAGTGGTGATATATATGCTGAACAGCAAAAGCAACAGGGGTTGTAAAACATATGTCTTTTTTTTAAAACTCCCTGTATGTGAGAGTGAAAAGTTGGCTATACTTAAGCTAATGAAAACTATCTGACTAGTAGAACCTGAACATTCAGGGAAGAAGGTAACTTTTCTGTAACCAATAACCTACCTATTGGGGTTTTGATTAAAAGTCCTGGTAAATTCAGTAACTGCAATTACGGCCTGGTTGTATTTTTAAGAAAGATACTGTTTTCATGACTTTCTATCCAGCACAATTAAATAAATAAAATATTTCTAAAGTACTCTATCTCTTAAAAAAAAACATTCCATGTAACGGCAATTGCCTATATCAGGGGCCTGCAAACTTGGCTCTCCAGGTGTTCCTGGACTTCAGTTCTCAGAAACCCAAGCCAGCACACCTGCTGATCAGGGCTTCTGGGGATTGAATTCCAAGAACATCTGGACAGCCAAGTTTGCCAACCCCAGGTCTATATAAAGCAGCGGTTCCCAACCTTTTACTCCAAGGTGACTAAAACTCCCAGAAGCCTTTGCTACTGGCTGCATTGGCCAAGATTTCTGGGTGCTGTAGTCCAATGAAATCTGAGAATACACAGATGGGAACCAATAATCTAAAGGTTTAGATTTGGGCACTGAGAAAACACCAGAAAACAGAAAGGATAGAGAAGGGATGATAAACAAATGCCACATTTGATGTCAGCCTGAGAATGCAAGAATAGGAAGCTTTTCAAATGTTCAGCAGGATGTAAGCCATGGGTGAAGGTTTAAAAAGCAATGTGAATGTTCTGCTCTGTATAAAAAGCCTCATAAGAGTCTACACTATCTTGCAAAAACAACAGTTCAGGGCTGAAAGCTACAATCACTCATGCAATCACATTAGAAGACTTAAGCTTCCTTCCTTCTGATTACACTGCACAACAACGATTTTGCTACTGGGAATAACACATGTGTTTTACATAATATTGAGTGTGGTGATTCCAAATCTGATCTCAGTTAATATTGAGTGAGCTGATTCCAAATCTGAACTCAGAATTTGACTATCACGTACAGATCTTAAGGCATGCTATAGCTCTTCAAATGATCAATAATTGGGTAATGTATATTTTTACATGGAAACATTATAACAGTTGCAGCTACCACTATGCCAGCTGCCGCCTCAGCTGAATCACATCCCCTGGTGGCATGCATGTTCCAGCAGTGGCCAGGCATGCCTGGATAAGTCAGTGAACTGATATCAGAAATAGGCATATAAGCCGAGATGGACAAAGGGCTTGTCTCTAGTGCAAAACCATCTTATTGCATAGTACAACTAAGCCATAGCAAGTCTGTTTTGAGCTAAAGGATGAGGACTTTGCCGCCCCTCCCCCTGTGCCTATACCAACTGCCAGGGGAAGAAGAAGCCAGGGCAGGATGAGGACTTTCCCGCCCCTCCCCCTGTGCCTATACCAACTGCCGGGGGAAGAGGAGGCCAGGGCAGGATGAGGACCATGCCGCCCCTCCCCCTGTGCCCACACCAACATATTGTAATGTAATGTAATGTAATGTAATGTATTGTCTGTAAGCCGCCCTGAGTCGCCACAGCGAGTGGGCGGCAATATAAATTTGAACTAATAAATAAATAAATAAATAAATAAATATGAGTAGGCGCAGCTGTGCTAATAAACAGGAAAATTTTTTTGCCATACTTGTGGCAAATATACTCCATGTATCAATGCAAAAACCTAGCCAAGAGGGTGAGATTTGCTAACTTAAGATCCTGATGTCCTAGGGAGAATCAGACTTCAGATTTGGATTCAGCGCACTTGATTTAGTATAGGACACATGGGATTAGATCAAGTAGCAGGCAATATTTTTTTTGTGTGTGTCACAGTGTTAGCAATGGTTAGGGTGGGTGGGTTGAAAGACCCCCAAGCAGCTAAAATGTTAAAGTTCACCAGTGGCAAGCTTGAAGGAGAGAAAAGGCCTGAAGTCTTCCTAAGCTGCCTTTCTGCTGCAAAAAAAGTTAGGATATCTTGCAGAAGGAAGTGGCATAAACAAACATGATAGTAAAGGAATGCCAAGGAGTAAAGGACTCAGATAGCTTTTATCATGCTCTGCGTTGGTGTGTGTATAGGCTCTGCATCCTTTGCGTGGGTGGAAAAGGCCCTGCCAAGAAACTGGAGCCAACCCAAGTCCACAACTTTGCTGGTGCCAGGAAGGCATCTTGCACAGTGCTCAAAAGAAAGCAGCTTTTCATCAATGTGCTCCAGATGGATTTGACACATGACAATTTGATTCTACAGCAGCTCTTTCCCTCCTTCTGCAAAACTCATGTTTGAAAATGGTTCCAGTTAACACTCAAGAGTAGCTGGGCAGAAACAGACATTTTAGAAGCAATGCACCCACATTATGGACTGGAGTAGCATTTCTAAAATAGTAGGTTGATCAGAGATAATATGATGACAAAAACTTGAGAAGGGAATGCCAGGGACAAATAAATATGCATGTTTTGTGATCTGAAGAGATTTGAAAACTTATATAATATGAGAGGGATGCAATATAAAACTATTAGCTTTTAACTGTCAATAAAATCTACACCTTTCTTCACAACACTCTCCATTAAAGCAAAGTGATTACAATTCTATATTACATCACACTTAGTGCATGTGGTTTACAAAGTAATTAGCATTTTGTCCCCACCCTGCTGGGTTCTCATTTTACCAACCTTGGAAGGATGGAAGAGGCTGAATTAACCTTGAGCCCTGATCAGGATTGAATTCACAATGTTCTGAATGCAGCAGCAGCAGTTTAGCCATTGCGTCACCATTTCCTGAACCAAATCCACTTTGGCACTCAAGTGGTATAAACTTAAAGATGATGATAATTACAATCATACATCTATTTCTTTTAAGAAGCATCGGGTTGGCGATGGCAATGAAAATCCTGGTAAATTCAGCACTGATGTAACTGCCATCTTGGGCTGTTTTTTTTTAAATTAAGACACTGTTTTTATGATCTTCTACCCATTTCAAACAAAGCGAAAGGCATTTTCACACCAGAAACAGTATTAATTACCTGGAAAGACTGTTGGTTTACCAAGCTGTAAACGAGGATGAAGCCTTGGCCATTTTTGATGTAGAGGTCACGCATGGAGGCAAACTGTTCTGTCCCTGCGGTATCCAAGATTTCGAGCACGGATGGGGAACAGTCCACTTCGATTTCCTTGCGGTAGAAGTCTTCGATGGTGGGGTCGTACTTCTCAATGAACCTCCCGGTGACGAACTGGACAGTCAGGGCCGACTTACCCACCCCCCCACTCCCGAGAACCACAACTTTGTACTCCCTCATGGGCGCTGACTTCCCCTCCGCACAGCATAAAACAGGAATCCTGCAGCCTGGGTGAGTGTGTATGTGATGGGTTTTGTTGGTGGGTGGGGTGGGGTGGGAGGACAAGACCAGAAGGAGGAGATCAAAGAGAAAATCAGCACAGATCCTGCCACCAAACCGCCACCTTCTCTTCTGCCAAGGGTTTACTTCTTGGATTGAAGGAGAGCGGCCAATATGGAGAAAGGGGAGGGGGGAATAATACAAATTCGTGACAAGGAATGAAAAAAAGGGTTTATACCTAAGAAGAGGGGAGGAGGAATTGATTCTCTCGCAGGGGAGGGGAGTGTCAGGCAAGAATGGAGATAAGGAGCCACTCAAAAAAAATAAGAGATGGGGGCTTTTACTTTGAAGGGAGGGGGCGTGTGCGGAGGAAAGCGGGGGGGGGGGGCACAGCCTGACTTTGTGTGTGAATGGGTTCGTGTGTGACACTTTCTCACTCTTCCCCCGGGGTGTCAACTATTATGCCGGCATGGGGAGGGGTTGTATCTGAAGAGGATAGTGGCTGCCCCCCCCCCCCAAGTGTCCAGAGAGGATAGTGTCCAGGAGAGGATAGTTTCTCCCCCTCCAAGTGTATGGATAGGAGAGTGGCTACATACACAAATGTGTGAGAGGATAGTGTCTGCCCCCCTCCAAGTGTCCAGGAGAGGATAGTGTCCAGGAGAGGATAGTTTCTCCCCCTCCAAGTGTATGGATAGGAGAGTGGCTACATACACAAATGTGTGAGAGGATAGTGTCTGCCCCCCTCCAAGTGTCCAGGAGAGGATAGTGTCCAGGAGAGGATAGTTTCTCCCCCTCCAAGTGTATGGATAGGAGAGTGGCTACACACACAATGTGTGGAGAGGATAGTGTCTGCCCCCCCTCAATGTGTGGAGAGGTTTCTGCCCCCCCCAATGTGTGGATAGTGTCTGCCCCCCCCTCAATGTGTGGAGAGGATAGTGGCTGCCCCCCCTCCAAGTGTATGGATAGGAGAGTGGCTACACACACAAATGTGTGGAGAGGATAGTGTCTGCCCCCCCCTCAATGTGTGGAGAGGATATTGGCTGCCCCCCCCAAAAAATGTGTGGAGAGGTTTCTGCCACCTCCAAATGTGTGGATAGTGTCTGCCCACCCCCACCCCCCAAATGTGTGGAGAGGATAGTTGCTGCTGCCCCCCCTCCCTGAGTATGAAAGGGTGTGTGTGTGTGTGTGTGTGTACTCCAACTATGGGGTGGGGCCCACAGGAGGGAGGCTCACGGGGCTCCCCCTGGGAGGTCAAGGAGGGGGCATGATGATGGAGGCTGGGAAGGGGGGGGGGAGACTGAGGGTCGGTTCGGGGGTCTCCTTCTTCGCTGCTCTGGCCACGACGTCTCTCTTCTTCTTGGTCCTGTGAGGAAAGAAAGGAAGGCCAGGAAAGAGACCGTCAGGGAGGCGCATCCCACACACCCCCGGCTCCCCCCCCCCAGCCTGAAGCCCAGGCCGCCGCCGCCGCCCCCCTCACCTGCCCAGGCCCCCCGGCCTCCGCCGCCTCACTCCACCTCGGCCACCCCCAGCTCCGCTCTCGGGTAGGGAAAACGCCCGCCTACCCGGACGATTTAAGCAGGAGCACCGGGCTCGACCACTTCCGGGAAAGGCAGCGGGGACCCAAATCGCCGTAACACCGGAAAATGGCGCGCATGCGCATGTCCTCAAAACTAAATAGGGATTCAGTACTGGCCTCAAAGAAGGTCCCCTCTGTCGTTTCGTCTCTATGGTGAAAAGGCCGCGGCCCTCACGGGGTTGGGGAGAGGCGGACCGTTACCGGCTCTAACGGCAACGGCGCTTCTGCTCTGAGACGTTACTTCTGCTTGTGTCACTGTTTCCTCCCCCGACTTTAATGAGTTCAAAGTGGGTCATACCATAGAGACGTGTAGGGATAGAGCGGCTCATTGAAGGCGAAGGAAAATGGCGGCTTTCCGCGCTCACCGGAAGTTGATCTTCTTGCGTCCGCTTGAAATGTAGCCGTTGGTCCCGCCCCTGGCTGCCCTTCTTCCGGTTATGCTTCAGAAGAGTTTATATAGCAGGGGTGGCCAAACTACGGCCCGTAGTGGGCTGGATCTGGCCCCCGGCACCGATTCATCCACACACACACCCCAAGCCCTCATTGCTCCCAGAAACATAAGTAAAATGTGCCCATATACGGCTGTGTTTCACTTCCGATTCCGGGAGCGAGGGTTTCGTGGCCGGATGAATTGGTGCTGTGGGCCAGATCCAGCCCACCATGGGCCATATAGTGACTGGGCCACTGAACCATATAGCTGGCCTGCAGTCTAAAAAGTTGGATCACCCATGGTTGCACATCTCGAAAGAGGAATTCAGATCTTGCTTTCTTGCTAGGATTGTGGTCATAGGCAACTTAAAAGGCAAAAGACTGCTGATGAAATTTAGGGCATTTTCTCCCACCTTCCAAATTATTGCTGAATAAGGGAAATGAGATCTATTATTATTATTATTATTGCAATTAGCATGGAAGAGGATGCCCAATGTTCTGTTGGCTTATTTCTGAAGGTCTATTAATATTCATATTTTCATGAACAGAGTAAAGCATTCTGCCTGCCAGATAGTGGGGATTTGCTCTCCTTTTGGAGATCAAAGGCCAGGATCAGTGGTGGGATGTCAAAAATTTTACTACCCCAACGTGATGTCATCACAGTGGGTGGAGCTAACATCATGACATCGTGGGTGGAGCCAATGTCATGACATCATGATGTGGGTGGGGCCAAAGAAAATAATATAAGAATACAATAAAAATAAGCGCATGCGCACACACACACACACCTCAACCCACCCACAACACAAACCTGTAAATAAAATAAATAAATATACATTAAAATACACCCGTCCGCCCACCCCAAACACAAATCAACCAGAGCTTTTAAACCAGAGCTTAAAGCTTATTCTGGCTAATCTTTCTCACACTAGGTCAGATGGAAGGAACTACAGAATGAACTCACCACAAGATGGCTTCATTTTGGCACTTTTCAACTTTTCAACAGTTAAAGAAGTTAGGTACTAAGTCTTTGCCTAACCAGTTCTCTAGGATAATATGCCTTAATATAAATGTAAAACAGCTGTACTGTACTTCCTTAAGGGTTCTCCAATGGGAACAGCAATTGGAACAGCACAGGTGTAGCATATTGATGAGGTAGCTTCAAGACTTTGCTTAAAAACCCCAAGCCAGGGGTGCCAGGCCGCCAGGCCTTTTTAGGAACTGTGGTAGTATGTCAATATAGGTAAAGGTATTAAATACACATTAAAATACACACAGACACATCACATACAAAGGTGAGTCACTTACCCTGGGGAGCTTCAGGCTATAGGGAGCTTTAGCTAGCAGCTTCTCTTCCTCCTCCCCGCTTGGGAGGGCAGCAAGGAGGCCGTGCATATGCGCCAAACACTGTAGGTGTGAATACACACCAAGTGCTTGGCGTGCATGCGCAGTGGGGGAACCAGTGAAAAGGTAAGCCCCAAAAGTGGTTCCCCCCAAAAGCTGCAACCAGTTCTCCGGGACACTGGGGAAAGTTACTACCGGTTCTGGTGAGAACCTGTTACATCCCATCACTGGCCAGTATCCCATTGTTTCCCACTGGTACTTAGCTCATTAATATGTAAAGGGTATGATGCCCCTAGTTAAGGTGCATTTTCTAATAGAGCTGATTGTGAATTTCAATACAAATGCAGCATTCTACACTGCTGGTCGTAGACCAGGTTAGGATGTAGATTCTCCCTAGGCTGTTCTTAGGATGTGTATTTCTGTCTCATAAAATGGGCTGCCTGTGAGGGACTTAGTTTGGGAACCCCTGCTCTACACAGTCACCAAAAACCAGACCTGGAGCTTGGGTACAAGGACAGAGGCTCCTCAAAGATTGTGGTATTTTAGAACCACCCTTGGGCGTACCCCAAGCAACAACAGCCTTACGTTGGCTTATCTTTCTCACCAGGTCACGTAGAAGGAACTACAGAATGAATTTACCAAAAGGTGGCTTCATTTTAGCTGTTTAAAGTTTGACTTAGATGCAGAAGAAGAAGACCTGGAGATGGTTGTGGTGAGCCTCCTGGTGAGGGTAAAAGAGGACAGTGAAAAGTTGGCTAGAAACTTTTTTTTTTTAAAAAAAAGCCAAGATCATGGCACCGGGCGCCATCACTCACTGGCAAACAAGGGGAAGAAATGGAAGCAGTGACAGACTTTATTTTCTTGGGATCTAAGATCACTGCAGATAGTGACTGGAGACATGAAATAAAAAGATGCTGACTCCTTGGGAAACGAGCTATAGCAAACATGGGCAGCATAATAAAAAGTAGAAACATCACTCTGCCAACAACAGTCCACACAGTTAAAGCAATGGTCCTCCATGTAGTCATGTATGGCTATGAGAATTAGGACCCTAAGGAAGGCTGAGCGCAGAAGAATAGACGCCTTTGAACTGGTGCTGGAGGAGACTCTTGAGAGTCCCCTGGACTGCAAGGAGATCAAATCAGTCCATCCTAAAGGAAATCAACACTGAATGCTCCTTGGAAGAACAAATACTGAAGCTCAAGTACTTTGGCCAGCAAATGAGAAGAGAGGACTCATTGGAGAAGGCCTTGATGATCGAAGGGACGGCGAGGTGGCTAGACAGCGTTGTTGATGTGATGGATGTGGTTGTGGGTGGATTCCAGAGGAAAACAGATGACAGACAGGTGACAGACAGGCATGGTGTGTGCTCCATGGGGTTGTGAAGAGTTGGACTCAACTGTGTGACTGAACAACATCATCTCGATTTTCTGAAATATACTGTGTTTTTGTTGTTGTTCAGTTGATTCTGACCCTTTGCGACCCCATGGACCACTGTCTGCTAGGCACTTCTGTCCTCCACCCTCCTCCTCAACTCGCTCAGCTCTGTGCCCATTGAGTCAACAATACCATCTAGCCATCTCAATTTTGGCCACCCCCTTCTTCTTTTGCCTTCCACCTTTCCCAGCATCAAGGCCTTCTCAAGTGAATCCTCTTTTCTCATTTGATGTCCAAAGTACTTTAGCTTCATCTTTACTATTTGGCCTTCTAAGGAGCAGTCAGGGTTAATTTCTTCTAAGATTGACCTATTTGTTCTCCTCGCTGTCCAGGGGACTCTCAAAACTCTCATCCAGCACCACATCTCAAAGGCATCTATTCTTCTGTGCTCAGCTTCCTTAATGGTCCATCTCTCACAACCATACATTGCCACCAGGAATACCATTGCTTTGACTGTACGAATTTTTGTTTGCAATGTGATGTCTCTACTTTTCACCAGTAAGATCTTAATTGTCCGCTTCTGGTTCCAGCTGGGTGCAGCAGCTAGCACGCAGTGGCACTCCTTTTAACTTGTTATTTTAACCCTTTTAACCCTTTTTATCTTAGTTTTTTTAAATGCTATAACTTCACAGTTTTAAATTGAGTTGACTCTTTCCAGCTTTGCTCTTTTGCAATTTGAGGCCGGTCTCTCCTACGCCAGTGGCCTTGAGGATAAGAACAGCAAATTCTCTCGGAGCCAAATGCTTTAATCAACTTATGCGTACTGATACCCTGCCAGTTGTCTCGGCTTTAATTGACTCACCCTGAGAATGGCCGTGAGAATGGCCTTTTGGAGATCACATCCCCAGCCTCCCTGTCAAGGATGTTAAAGAGGCAAATGACCCTACCACAGACTTGCTTCTGCTTACTGCAGAATTTTATCTTTAGGGACCTAAAGCTATTACAATCTAAAATGGAAGATCTTTATTATTTGATGTCCAGTTTGAATCATGATCGGTCCCTGGCTCCGGCTGGGAGAGGTTTTACACCAGGTTTACATCCATCTGCCTCACATGGATCGGATGCCCATACCAGACTCTATTCCTTGGCCTTTCACTGCCCGGTTCAGGTGTTGGATGGTTCTTGGCAGTTGATTTGGCAAGCCAGAAGGATATGCTTGACAGTATGTAACGTCAGGGGCTTTATGCCCTCATGGAGGTCAAAGGCAACCACCAAAAGGCACCTAAGCACCCTATTTGGTGTCCACGTGGACCATGCAATATAATCTGGCAATATAAATTTGAACTAATAATAATAATAAATAATGTTGATCTAGAATCTGTGGAGCTTCTGAATAGCACGGCCCAACTCCAAAGGGTTTTGCTGACTTTTGGTAGCCCGAGAATGCCATCTATGATATTAGGCTGGAAGTCCTTTTTAGAAGAAATTGGTATCATCCCGGGTCGTGTTTTCTTCAACTCTGTCGTTACCCCACTGCTGCCCACTAGCACGTTCCCAAAAGACAATCGATGGCAAGGCCACAACTATCCTGGAAAGGTACCAGCCAGCCGGTGTATTTATGTACTGTATTTATGCAAGTGTTTGTTGTACATACAAACACAGCTATCTTTTCCAGGTTAACACTTTTGTGTGTTGTGGAAGGAAGGTGGAATTGCTAGCACTGGCATCCTAAAAAATAAAATAAAAAGGCAACAGATATTTATTGTGTCCTTCATCTATTATTTTCTAGCACATTTTCTTGCCCAGTGCTGTTTCTGGATGCTACGAACATGCCGCTTCTCAGAAAGGCCACAAGGTGTCATCACAGGTTTTTGATGAAGCAACTTGGTTTCTACAGCAGGGGTTCTCAACCTTTTGAAGACGGGGGCCGGGTCACACTTCCTCAGACACTTGGTGGGCCGGACTGGTGGTCCAGTTGCCGCCGCTGCTGGAATCGGCTGTGGAGTCACGTACGGCAGTTTTAAATGTGCTTACAACAGCTGCAAATGACTCCACGGCCAATTCCGGTGGCGACAAACTGGTTGATTGGCGCCACGGACTGTATGTTGAGAACCCTTGTTCTAAGGCATATTTCCCATCTTGGGACACACGCCCTGCAAAGAGGGGGGGGGGCAATTTGAGAATGAGTTATTAACAGTTAATGGCCTTTTAGACTCCCTCCACATGAAGTGGAGTTCACTTTTTTAATAAGAAGAATTATATGTCATGGGGCATCAGGATTTTAGAGATGCTTAGGTGAGGTTGACTTAAACAACAACAACTTGCAAATCTGATATCCTCTGGATGGATATGAGCATCAAGTCCGCTGACTCAGATCGAGGAAGAGCTTTATGGCAAGAGCAAATGTTCTTGAGGTTACACAAGAGCAGAACCAAATTAGAAGATGGAGGGAGGAGCTCACTGGTCAAGGAGCAACATTAAAGGAGGAGAGGTCTGAGGAGCTCAACCTCCCCAACATCACTTGGAACAGCCTGAGGGTTGGAGTCCCTAAATGCAAGACCAACAGGCTCAAGTGTGGGCTTTTAGCAGACAACAATGGTGTGACTGTGGATACAGAATCCGGCCCATTCACTGGTCTGCCGGTGGCTGCCAGAAACATGCACTGAAGAAGACTTAAGTTTGGCCAACAACAAAACCAAGAGAGCAGCTTCATTTTGGCTGTACAGGGTTTGAACCAGACACGAAAGAAGAAGAAAAAAACCAATTCTTCTTGACAATGTAGACTAGTGTTTCCCAATCTTTGGTGTTTGGACTTCAATTCCCAGAAGCCTAAGTCAATTTCCCAAAGCAATGCTCAGCCAGTGGACTTACTTAGGATGCTGGGAATTGAAGTTCCCGTGTGGAGCCTGGGCCTCACATTGGGAACCACCGGTGTAGACATCATCGTCATCGTCAACTACTACTTGTATCTAGGCATACATTTTTCCTGGAAGTCATTTTCTCAGTTGATGGGCTGCTGCCTCCCAGGTTTGTGGGTTTATACCTGGCACCTTCATGGTTTGTTTCAGATGGTCCTTATAACACACTTCAGGACATCCCCCCTCCTCTGAGCCCACAACAATGGCCCGAGGGAGAAGACTCCATGGCCTAGCAGTGGCTGAGAACATCGCCTCCTCCTCTGGGCCCACAACAACGGCCTGAGGGGAGTTAGTCTTTGTTTTGGTCTGGTTGTATTTTGTGAGGTTATATTTTGTAATTTTTATTGTACTGTTGCTGTTTTGACTGTAAGCCACCCTGAGTCGCTTCAGCGAGTGGGCGGCAATATAAATCTGAATAAATAAATAAATAAATAAATAAATAAACAAACAGTTCCCCATAAAGAATTTGACAAGGAAGCCTGGAACCATCCATGCAGCGGACATGCCCTTATCCATCGAAGACGATGGCCTAAGATGGACGCTTCAATGCTATTTACATTTGCCTTGGCAAGAACTGCAACGTTGGTGACATAGTCATCCCACGTGATGTTCAAGATGGACCTTCGTTTCTGTTGGTCAAAGTCAACAGTTTGGGAACCACTGGTGTAGACTCTCCCATTCGTTAAGTAGTAAAACCAATGCTATGAAAGCAGATATTGCTGAGTGTGTAGAACATAATCTAGCAAGAAGAAAAGCTGGAGGAGAAATCTGCTGGTAGAAGAAAGATGCCCTGCTCTGCATTTTTGGAAGGCTCCGCGTCGAAACCTTGGCATTATAAACCATACAAGAACCAACCAGAGAACCTTCTAATCTAATTTTATCCCTGATGCAATCATGAATGAGTGTAACAGAGCATGAAGGTGGGCAGGTTGCAGGGAGGGGAGAAGATGAAAAAGAAAAGGTCACCGTAACAAGATTACATGGCTACTCAAGTAAACGGTGTGAGACTGTACATGACTTCTGAGTGATAAGCAGAATTCCTGACAGAAAGCAGCCAGGTATGAAAAAAAAATAATCAGATTTAAAAAAAAAATTGAATGATGGGTGTGGCAGGCTTAGTCATAAATGGTAATGGTTTTAGCCTCACACGTCATTGAGGTTGACTCAGTTCTCAGCTCATGATGGAAACTTGTAGATATTTTGGGCACGGAGAGCTTCACCTGTCCTTACTTACTTACTGGTATCCCCATGGGCATTCACCGGCCATTCTGTAAGACCAGTGATGGGATGTAACAGGTTCTCACCAGTTCTCCAGAGCCAGTAGTAACTTTTCCCAGTGTCCCGGATAACTGGTAGCAGCTTTTGGGGGGAACCACCTATGGGGCTTACCTTTTCACTGGTTCCCCCACTGCGCATGCACACCAAGCACTTGGTGTGCATGCACGCCTACAGCGCTTGGTGCATATGCACGGCCTCCTTGCTGTCCTCCCAAGTGGGGAGGAGGAAGAGAAGCTGCTAGCCTGAAGCTCCCTATAGCCTGAAGCTCCCCAGGGTAAGTGACTCACCTTTGGATGTGGTGTGTCTGTGTGTATTTTAATGTGTATTTAATACCTTTACCTATATTGACGTACTACTACACTTCCTAAAAAGGTCTGGCGGCCTGGCTTGGGGTTTTTAAGCAAAGTCTTGGCGTTACCTCATCATGTGTAATGCAGGGCTGGATGAATCACAAGCATGAATTAAGATTGCTGGGAGAAACATCAACAACCTGAGCTATGCAGATGATGCTACCATAATGGCAGAAAGTGAAGAAGACCTAAAGAGCCTTGTGATGAAGGTGAAAGAGGAGAGTGCAAAAGCTGGCCTGAAACTCAACACCAAAAAACCCAAGATCATGGCATCCGGCCTCCATCACTCCCTTGCATATAGAAGGGGAGGAAATGGAAGCAGGGACAGACTTTACCTTCTTGGGATCTAAGATCACTACAGATGGTGACTGCACCCATGAAATAAAAAGACGCTTACTCCTTGGGAGGCAAGCTATGAGAAACCTAGGCAGGATAATAAAAATTAAGAGACATCACCCTGCCAACAAAAGTTTGCATAGTTAAAGAAATGGGTCTTCCCAGTAGTCATGTATCACTGGGAGAACTGGACCCTAAGGAAGGCTGAGTGCAGAAGAATAGACGCCTTTGAACTCTATGGCGCTGGAGGAGACTCTTGAGAGTCCCCTGGACTGCAAGGAGGTCAAATCAGTCCATCCTAAAGGAAATTAACCCTGAATGCTCCTTGGAAGGACAAATACTGAAGCTGAAGTACTTTGGCCACCAAATGAGAAGAGAGGACTCCCTGGAGAAAGCCCTGATGCTGGGAAAGATCGAAGGCAAAAGGAGAAAGGGATGGCAGAGGATGAGACGACTAGATGGCATCATTGATGCAGTCGGTGAAGATCTGGGCAGACTAAGGAGGATGGTGGAGGATAGTGGGGCCTGGCGTCCGGTGGTCCATGGGGTCGCAAAGGGTCAGACTCGACTGTGCAACTGAACACCACCACCACGTTCCTGGTTTGCCTGTGTTCCACCAGTGGAAGACAGCATTTCATCTTGTTCTCATTCATCTACAACAGGGGTGCCCAAACTTTTCAGGCCACGTGCCAGTCAGGTAGTTCAGGGAGCTGGTCACTAGAGCTTGGGGGCCGAATCCGGCCCCAGACACCAATTCATCCAGCCCACGAAGCCCTGGTCGTTCCCGGAAGGGGAAATGAAACGTGCTCATATGGGCGCG
Organism: Furcifer pardalis; assembly: GCA_030440675.1. Taxonomy (NCBI): domain Eukaryota; kingdom Metazoa; phylum Chordata; class Lepidosauria; order Squamata; family Chamaeleonidae; genus Furcifer; species Furcifer pardalis. The sequence continues at coordinate 33,949,783 of CP126899.1, read as the reverse complement.
TTTTACTTCTGCTTCCAGAAGCGACGAGGGTTTTGAGGGCTGGATGAATTGGCATTGTGGGGGGGGCGGGGGAGGATCTGGCCCCCGGGCCATAGTTTGGGCACCCCTGATGTACAGCCTGGTGACGAAGGAGTCTCTTTGCAGGAATCGTGAAAAAGTGAGTTGACACGACAGGTCAGTCAATTAACCTGATTTGAACACAGTCGGTTCAAAATAGTAATCGGCAAACAGAAAAGAGAACACTTCAAATGGGCGATGAAACCACATTAACACGAGTCTCTGTGAAATCCAATTTTACGTGAAGGTCAAAGCAGGACAACTTTCCCTCGAGTGAAGAACAGAATTAAGAGCATGGCTGAAATCAGAGCATTTCAGCTACAAGTTCCATCAGCCACAGGGCACGTCCATAGCGCTTCGTTTGTTTAATTTGCGTCTCCATTCTCTTCCGAAAACGCTACGACGGTCAGCTAGCAACAATACAAAATCGGATTACAGTACTGTATAACTAAAATGTTTTTTTTTTTAAATCAATTTGAAACTCTATTAAAAATACAGAACATGAAATTAGCAGCACCTATTTTTTTAAAAATCTAATTCAGCAACGATGTCAGATTTAAACCCAAAAGCACATTGGAATAAAAATATCTTTTCTGGTTGGCAGCAGGTCAACAGAGATGGAAGACCCAATTTAGAAGGAAGTGGCAAAACCTGACAGTCAAGAGGGATTGGAAAGTTACTTTTTGGGGGACAGCTGCTTCCAGTAATACCTAGTCAGCCCTGTCATCCAAAAATAAAAAGGTAACTTTTTCCAACTCTGCCCTGGAGCACTTGGCTTGGTTTAAGGCTTTAAAATATCATTTTAAAAACTCTATTGTAAAAGAGACTGTGGAGACTTAGTAAGATGATGAACTTGACGACCGGAAGGATGGCAGGTCAGCAGTACGAGACCTGAGTACTGCACGATGGAGTGAGTTCCCGTGTCTGTCCCAGCTCCTGCCAACCTAGCGGTCTGAAAGCAAGAAATTGCAAGTAGATAAATAGGGACCACTTCGGTGGGAACGGTAACAGCCCTGCCTGCCACATGACCATGGAAATGTCTGCAGACAGACTCTTTGACTATAAATGGAGATGAGCACTGCACCCTAGAATCGGACATTACTGGGTTTTGAGCAAGGGAGACCTTGACCTTTACTAACTCTAATGTATATATCTTAGTGAATTGGGTAGCCAAAATTCCGGCTGGAGATGGCTCATTAACCCCACCCCCAAGAGGAATTGCCTAGATCAGTGATGGCCAACCTTGGCACTCCAGGACTTCAATTCCCAGAAGCCCTGATAAGCAGGAGTGTTGAACTTGGACTTCTGGGAACTGAAGTCCAAGAAGGAGCTGGAGTGCCAAGGTTAGCCAAGATCAGGGGGTCCCAAGCTGGTGGGAGGGCTGGGTCACAGTTTTGAGGGCTGGATGGCCATTTTGCCCTGACTGCACGATGCGGGTGGCCTTTTTGTCCCAACAGCTTCAAAGGGGTGGCCATTTTCTTTCTTGAATGCCCTTGGAGGGGGCCGCATGAAATGCCACCGTAGGCCAGATCCAGCCCACAGGCCTTAGGCTGGGAACCCCTGGCCTAGAGGGTTGCCAAGAATCTTGGTGGCTGTGGAGCTTGGGAGTTCGATTCCACACTTTGGCTGCTTGAGAATAAGTAATTCCCAGAGGACCCCCTACAAGGCATCCCATAAACCAGCTTTGCAAGGACCAGATGCCAAACCATCAAAGACCTCTTCTCTGTTGCCCTGGAAGGAAGGAATTCCACCCTGCGCATCAACGAGCTGGCGCTCCACTTCCGTCATGGGTTCCCACCCCCATTTCAAACCAAAGAACCATTTTCAAGGTTGTAACTAATCAACCAGAGACTTAAAAAGTAAACTCCTATTTATTAAATGTGTCAATATGGGTCCATAAAAAAACATAAGGAGAGAATTTTATACACTTTATTAAAAGATCCAGAAAAAAAACCCAATAACAATATAGAAGTAACATAGTAAAATGAATCGCAGTATGCACGTCCCTAGAAAGCACAAACAAGCACTACAGCAATTTAAGTGTGGCAAAAGAAGAAAAGAAAATTCAAAAGCATACCCCCTGTTGATAGCAGCTGAAGGAGTGACTTTTTACTGCCCCGAAGACAACACAACTGGAACAATCCAGATCAATATCAACCCCAACTGAAGGTAGTTCTGAACTTCTTCTAGACTAGGAGTAAATCCCATTGTTTTCCTACCTGATGGCTTAGATTTAAGTCCAGATTCCCATTCTCCATGTTGAGCACATGTTTGCTCCTAATCAAAGCTCATAAGGAAATCCATGCTAGAGGTGGTGTGGACCTCATCAAACAGCATGTGCATACATTTAAATGGACCTTGTAACCTTGTAACTCTGTGTTCAGATAATTCCACAGTTGTGTGTCTGCTTAGAGTAGACCTCTTGCTTTGCATTATTTCCGCTGTTGTGTTGTTGATTGGTTGGCTTGGTCGCACTCTGTATGTTTTGGTATACGCATGGTTGTTAAACACGGCCATGAAGATTTCTCACAAATGCTGTTTTTAACTCTAGCTGTTGTTTCTTATTTTTATTTCCTCCTGAAATATTCCCTTTTGCTACAAAAAAAATCTCCTTTATTTAGCAGCAAGTATCTATAAAAAGGAAGCCAAGGCATGATTTTCATTTCTTTAATCCAAATTTTCACACTTGACCAATGTTTATAGTACTAAATGTTGCTGGGAGGATTTGAGTACAGTTGTATTCTAATGAAGTAACGTCGTCACTCTCTGATGTATAAACCATGGCCAATGTGCCATTCAAAAGGTGCTACGGCATATATTTAAAATATTAAACCCATCTCTTTAAAATTATGTTGTTCCCCTCTTTCTCCTTGTATCTCCTTGTGTTATGGGAAAATACAGTTCCCAGTAATGTTAAAATAGGCGTCAAATGTTTATGTCAATGGGAATAATTGATTGGAAGCAGAATTTGAAACGGGGATTGTAGAAATTGTAAACTTTAGTTTGGGATATTTCTCTTGTAAACAATTGAATAGAGAACTTTTTTTATAACGTAAGAAGACAGGAGAATTTGAACATTAACAGCAAAGCTTACTGTTATTGAAGATCATTTTGTAGCAAAACCAAGAGAATTTCAGGGGAAGGCTATTTGCCTAAATCCAAATTTAAATCTATTTACAGTGCAATCCTATATAAGTTTATATCAGAAGTGATGCCCCACTACCTTCAATGGGGCTTACTCCTGAGTAAACAAATCCAGGACCACAAGCGTATGATCTTGTCGTTCTGAACCCGGGCTTTCCGATGTCTTCTCAATGTCGCTACATCTTGGCCTCGTGTCTCGGGGTGGCTAATTCTACAGCGACTGTTTGGAAGTCACGAGTTCGAGGATGGTGGATTTGAAGAGAACTTCTTCACTTCCCTCCCGGTCAATTCTCCGGTAAGTGGACAAGTCATTCCTTCAGCTGCTACAATAGAAGAGCCATGGCAACAAAATTCTTAGGCTTCCACCACTATCAAATAGCATCTGTGTACAGTAATGAAGATCTGGAACCTTGTAATTCCACGTCAGATAATTTCCCTCTGTTGTGTGTTTGAAATAGACCATTTGGGTATTTCCCCCCCACTCTGTCATTTTAATTGTTGTGTTGTTGGCTGGTTTACCTGGCTGGTTGGGTTATTTTGTGTGTATTTTGGCTGCCTTATTTTGAAAGGCAATAGTGCCTGTCTTGATTGTATAAAATATGGCTGCGGAAGATCACTAGCAAAAGCTTTAATTTCACCTACTTCGTTGTCATAACCTAGAAGAAAGTCCTTCTAGAAAACTCATCTCAATTGTTCCTACTGGTTCAATTTCACGAATGTTTTCCTTCTGTCCCACAATGAGTACTTTCTTTAACCCTGAATACTAGGACAGTGATGGCGAAGCTTGGCTCTCCAGCTGTTCTTGAACTTCAATTCCCAGAAGCCCTGATCAGCAGGAGTGCTGACTTGGGCTTCTGGTAATTGAAGTCCAAGAACGCCTGGAGTGCCAAGATTGGCCATCATGGATCTAGACCATAGGTCCTCAAATCTGGCTCTCCAGATGTTCTTAAGACTTCAATTCCCAGAAGCCCTGATCAGCAGGAGTGCCGACTTGGGCTTCTGGGAATTGAAGTCCAAGAACACCTGGAGTGCCAAGGTTGGCCATCATGGATCTAGACCATAGGTTCTCAAATTTGGCTCTCCAGATGTTCTTAAGACTTCAATTCCCAGAAGCCCTGATCAGCAGGAGTGCCGACTTGGGCTTCTGGGAATTGAAGTCCAAGAACACCTGGAGTGCCAAGGTTGGCCATCATGGATCTAGACCATAGGTCCTCAAATTTGGCTCTCCAGATGTTCTTAGACTTCAATTCCCAGAAGCTCTGGTCAGCAGGAGTGCTAACTTGGGCTTCTGGGAACTGAAGTCGAAGAACATCTGAGGTGCCAAGGTTCACCATCACTGTACTAGGATAAAAGATAGATGCTTTTCCTAGTGATTATCTTTATTTACCAGAAAGGCTTGTAGTCATTTTTTTTGAACTCCATCATGAATTTAAACATTGTGAGGCATAGGTTAGAGTTGATGTTTGGCTTACTAGGAAGTGCATCTATTTTGTATCTCCTGGCCCTAATGAAAATGCTGAGGTCAAAAAACACCATCTGGACTTCTCTTAATCATCCCAGCCTACTGACATGACATGTTGAGTCATGTTGGGTCTGCTTCACTGCATCATGCTTTCCCCCAAAACACCACCATGCAACATTTTTGTCTTCATAAAGAGCAAGAGAGTGGTAAAAAAGCAGCTAATTTGTTGGACACTCATTCATGGCTCCTCTTGTCTGTAAAACATTTCTGGACATGGCAACCGGATGAAATTTGGCAGTTCAGTTCATAACTTGTGTCAGCGAAAATGGTTTGTAGCACAGGCCTTCTTCTGGGTGGGTTTTGCGACAAAACATGACACAGGGAAGCCTAGAATCTCCCATTTTAGGGTAAACCTCCCATCTTAGTTTTAGATCTAATCATTAGATTATATTCTTTCCCAGACTAACTCACTTTACCAGTCAAATAAAGCCACATTCTTGGCTTTGTCGTTGGCCAAACTTAAGTCCTCATCGGTGCTGTTTATGGCAGTAATCGGCAGACCAATAAATGAGCCGGATTTTGTATCTCCACATTCAGACAGTGTATCGCTGTCCATCAGCAGCCCCCAAGTCTCTCTTTCCCAGTCTTGCAGAATCCCAATTTGGTTGGAGGATGTTGAGAATTACAACCCCCCAAAAAAAGTAACTTCTCCAAGTTCTGTGAAGGTGTTGACCAGAATATGACCTCCACATCTTGAACTAGGAATCACGTTAGCCAAGGAAGAGAGAAGGCGGTGATGGATTTGGAGATTGTGACAAGAGACAAACTAGTCACAACTGTGAAACCAATCAGGATTTAAGACAGGGAGAAGTCCTGACATAACCAGATGTGGAGAAGCAGGAAGAGTTGGGAAGGAGGGCAAAAGGAATCGAAGCTTTCAGGGAGGAAGGCAAGATCGGTCAAATGCCTTCATCCATAGATTGGCTCCTTTTCATTTGTGAAGAATCTACTGGGAGGTTCGTAGACAGGATAAGTTTGGAAAAGCTCCAATTTTGCACTTCACCTCTGCCCAGCCAGCATGACAAGTACAGACCAGTTATGGTCTGAAAAACTGTAACTTTCCCAAACTCTGGTAAGGAGGCAGGCAACTTAGAAAGTGTTATTCTCCTGATTTGGTCAATACAATGTAGGATTGTTGACTGTAACGTTGGATTGTTGACTCTTTCCTAGCCATCTCTGGAGATCCCTGGGATTACAAGAATTAATCTGGCCAAGAGGCACTCAACTTCCACTATATCACTTGAAGGACCCTGAAGTGACTGAGGGTCGGAGTCCTTAAATGTAAGACCAACATGCTGTAATGGGGGCTGCTGGTGGACAGCGATACACTGTCTGAATGTGGAGATACAAAATCCGGCTCATTTATTGGCCTGCCGATGACTGCCATAAACAAGTACCGATGAGGACTTAAGTTTGGCCAACGACAAAGCCAAGAATGTGGCTTCATTTTGTTAATCCAGGGTTTGATCAGGACATGAAAGAAGAAGGAAAAAATCTGATGGAACCCTGCATGGCCAAAGAAGTCGGTTGTGTTCAGGACCGTACGACAGGTAACATCTGCCTTTGGTCTACTTGACTAAGGTTCTTCTAAACTTCTTCTATCCAATTTAGATGAATAACAAATCACCCTCTGTTAAAAATATCAACCCTAAAGCTTTTGCTTGTGACCTTACCTTTTTTTTTTTAAACAAAATTATGGATTTGTTTTCCATAATTTCTTGGTTGCTTTTTTTTTTCTGAGTTGCAGATGACCCGGTTATCAGTCCACCGAATTGAAGCTATCTGGCAAACTACAAAGCTTGTACAATAGCAAAGCAACATCATGCGTTCAGATAAGTTTTATAGCAAAAACAAAAAATCTCTTCCGTTTCAAAGCCTTTAGTAATCTCTTTTACAAACTTCTCCTTGTATTATTACAGACTTTTTTTTTTAATATATTCAAAATAAGTTCCAAGGATTTCTTTCGTGGACTATGTACATAAGTGCAAAAGTATGTGTCTCACACATTCGTACACTAACTGAATCAGTTTAACTGCAGCATATTGGTATCTGCCACACAGTTATGGGGTCATTCCACAATATTTTTTTTTTTGGATGTACTTTTCATTTCTCTTTTTTCAAGCATAAATTAAAAAAATATAGATATTTAGTGCCAAGGTAGCTTTGATTTCCAAGTCCTGTTTCTGACCACACAAAGAGTGCGACGAGCAATTTGTTTTGGATTTGCTGTCGTTGGAAGCAACAATGGTAAAGAAATAGGAAGTTAACAACACACAACAGAGAATTTTGTTAATTCCCTGCTTCCGATAACAGTCATGAATGCTTTTCAGGACTGCATTGATTGTAAAGCTCTGGCTGAGAAATAGGAATGCATTTGGGTTTCTCCTTTGTAGAACTCTATGGAAGCACCAAAATAAAAATTAAAATGCAAAATTAAAATCAGAAACCCTGGGGCCAATGTAAAGATTCTGAGCAATTGTTGGTCACAACCACAACTCATTTGTTGAAAGCCATCACAGAGCAATCTCTAGGCTCAATCTGTTTTTAATCTCAGCCAGAGTCTTTCCATTGAAATGAATGGGCAATCATTGTGGTTCTGACCAGGGTTTTCTCTAGAACAGATTATAACCAGTTCAGTGGTGAGATGTCAAAAATTTTACTACCCCACCATGATGTCATCACAGTGTGGGCGGAGCTAACATCATGATGTCATGTCATGGGCGGGGCCAAAGAAAAAATACAAAATAATAAAAATAGGGAGCTTCAGGCTAGCAGCTTCTCTTCCTCCTCCCCGTTTGGGAGGACAGCAAGGAGGCTGTGCATATGTGCCAAGCACTAGGTGTGCATGCACACCAAGTGCTTGGCATGCATGAGCAGTGGGGGAACCAGTGAAAAGGTAAGCCCCGATGGTGGTTCCCCCCAAAAGCTGCTACAGGTTCTCTGGGACACTGGGAAAAGTTACTACCGGTTCTGGAGAACTGGTGAGAACCTGTTACATCCCATCACTGAACCAGTTTCCTTAGCAAATTAAGAATGGGGTTGACGTTGGTTTTGGCTTTCTGAGGAGTTGGCAGCAAAACGGAAGCAAAACTTGACTTCTGGCACCACAGTCTTTGCGTCACTTTGGTTTCAAACAATAAACAAATTCCAATTTCTGTTTTTTAAAAAAAATACTGTGGAATAACCCGACCCACACAACAATCTCTACAAGCTATAAAACCTGACTCTAAATCCATGTGTTGTAAACTTTTTGACTGAAAAAGTGACACAAGACGACACAAATCCAGCTTTCACATGGGACTTTGGGATTTTTTAAAAAATATTCAGTCATTTCTTTCTCTGACAGTATCCAACTGTACCTTAAAACAAACCCATACTGTTACAGATTTTTTTTTTAAAAAAAAAAATTTACATGTGAAAATTTCACAAATAATGTATACAAAGGTAGCCATGTTGTAGTTTCGCTGCCACAGCAACAACAACTTAATATAATTAGTTAACAATGAATCTATCATTGTAGGAGTTACATACAAAGTTAAATTTTGTTTTGTTTTGTTTTGAAACTGTAAACTATACAAATGAGTTATGGACTGTATTTTTATGTTCTATATCTTGTCATGCACTTCAGTGTCGTTTCAGAAGATAACTAAATGTGCTGAATACATGTATTTAAAAATCTTTAAACATTCTCTAGCTCTCCTTCAAAAATTAAACTCATTAATTACTATATATATATATATATATATATATATATATATATATATATATATATATATATATATATATATATATATATATATATATATATATATATATCGTATATATATCGTATATATATCGTATATATATATATATATAAGTACTAATGAAAAAATCTTTTAAAACTAACGATAAATGGAAAATAATGCAACATGAATTAACCTGTTGTAGCCTGGTAACAATGTGTGTGTTTGTGTTAAATTCTATTTACAAGTATCTTTAGGCTATCAACTAATATTTTTTTTCCTTTAAAAAAGTTATTACAGTCTTTAACATACAATATATTCTAAGGCCTTCGTCAGGCACATGATAAAATGCAGATCACGAGCAATGTATATCCTTTCAGGACGAAGGAGAAATTAAGATTTTCCTCATAAATTTCACGGGGTTTTTTTTTTGTTCCCACTAATGTATACACTGAAATGTGTTAGCGATTAAAAAAAAAAAGGGGTGGGGAGGGAGACTCCAGTTCCTTAACCCAATTTTATGCCCTAAAATGTCTTACGGATCATTACTATATTAAGTAATAGGCAAAATTGAGAATACACAGGGGAGTGGAGTTTTATCCTCTTACCAAATGAGATCTACCGACCACATTCAATGTATGTCATTCTGTTTCCGTGGCTAGCTAGCGCATATATATATATGCGCTAGCTAGCCACAGAAACAGAATGACATACATTGAATGTGGTCGGTAGATCTCATTTGGAGAGCATATGCATATGCTCTCTATATATATATATATACTTTTTTTGAGTAAGCGTGTCCTGGATTGCCGCTGTTGGAAGCGACAACAGTAAAGAAGTAGAAAATGCCGTAACAGAAAATTACTGCCGGAGACATGCGCCAATGAGGACTTAAGTTTGGGCAACGACAAAGCTAGACTTCATTTTGGCAGTCCAAATTTGGATCGGGACGTGAAAGAAGAATCTCAACTCGCAATCTTCCTTCCTCCCCTAAGCATTGTTTCCAAGCTGGGGTTGAAATGGGGTTTCGCTTTTAAAAATTTGTTTCACTCAAAGCACAATTCAACATAGCACTGGGGATGGGTGGTGGGTGGGTTGTGTGTCTGATGAGCAAATGTTTTAATTTTTTATGCATTTAATTTCTCAAAAGAGAACAGGCAAAGTCTGAACATTCAGCATGGGGGACCACCCTTAAAACTCAATGAGCAAGGATAACACCTAGTCCCTTCCCAAGGGAAGGGCTGATTATGAAGAAACATATTCAACCCATAACATGGGACTTTAAACAAAAGCAGTACTTATCTTAAGAAATCATTGCATTTCACTTCCTGCTTTCATTGTCAATGCTCACTAAAAAGAGAGTATCAAGACAAGACCCCCCCTTTTATTTCTTTACAGGGAACAACTAATGATCTCCCCCCTAAAAACCCCCCAACCTATCAACTTTTTAGCATTTCTCCTTCTGCAATGACCCGTTTTTACTCAAGTTTCAGCGTTTCTTGCATATTGTTTGCATAAGGCTGAGAAGAAACGGACACACGAACACCAGAATCAATATCTATCTCTCTACATATATATTTTTGAAAAGCACATATGTGCACAAGAAAGAACAAACTTTGGATAAATTATAAAGAATATATATATATATATATATAGTTTTGTCAAACTTGGGAAGGTTACTCAACGGTTGCTAAAATTATACTGATTCGAACAAACTTTACATATATCTCTGGAGTCAAAATAAACGTTGAATCAGATGTGTGACGTTTCGTTTTTTTTAGAGTCACTAAAGCATTTCAGTGACTTTGTAAAGCCTATTTAAAAGTCTGTTTAAAAACCTACTTAGGGTTGGGGTTTTTTTTTTAATAGTCTGATGACTGCCCCAACCCCTCTGTTCTTTCTTGAACAATGGAGTCATTGCACAATACGCATCAAATAGCGCAACTGTTGTAAGGGCCTTTTTATGCATTCTGCCTTCCCCATTCTTTTGGGTAGAGCTTGGATACAAATGTGGGCAGATATCCCTTTTACAAACAAACTCTAAATTTGCAGAGCCAATATTTAAGAAAGAAACCAACAAACAACCCCCCTTCCCCCCCCCAAAAAAAGACTGTGTAACCTAAGGGCAGTCTATGCCAGCGATGGCGAACCTGGGCACTCCGGGGGTTCTTCAGCTTCAGTTCCCAGAAGCCCATGTCTCTATGAATCCACGCGCTTACGTGCAGTAAACCCATTCGTGTGGATTCACAGAGACTTGGGCTTCTGGGAACTGAAGTTTAAGAACCCCTGGAGTGCCAAGGTTCGCCATAACAGGTCTATACTGAAACACCTCTCCACTGTACCTTCCAAATGTGTCTGTTTGTGTGTTTCTCTCTCTCTCTCTGTGTCGCCATGTGTTAAATTTATATGTGGTGTGTGCTGGGGGCCCCCACAGTTTTGAGTGTCCCCCCCTCTCTGGCTGGTATGCTTTGTAAAGGGTGTTCGGTTCAGTGCTTCAAAAGTGCATGACTTGGAAGTGGGGAAAAGAACCTGGCGTGTCTAACCACAGACGGCTTTAAGCATCGTTTGAAGCAAAACAGGAGACTGTTAACTTGACGAGCCAAAGGTCATACAATATCCCCATTTATAGCACTGAAAAGGAACGCTCCATCTCTTTGAAAACCCATAAGGCTAACACACTGTGTGTGTGTGCGCACAGGAAAAATAATCACATATCCACATATTTACTTATTTATGTATATGTGCTTATGGATACACATACACACTAGTAACCTAACTAGTGGAGATCAGGTATGTTCTCTTAAGAGGCACTGCTGCAAATTGTGCAAAAACCCATCAAAAAGATTTTTTTTTTTGAATATACAAGTATTTTCACCCAGGAAGTATTAAAATCCACTCGCCCACCCACCCACCCACTAACAATGTTACAAAACTGGGAAACAGAAAGCTGTTGGTTTCAATTTGCTCCTTTTTTTAAAAAACACAAATTGTTTTCCTTGTTTTTTTAATAATAAAAAAGTCAGACAGAGATCTTGAATTAAAATCATGATGCCGTGCCCTTTGTGACATATAATTCTTATTATTCAAAAAGTGAACCCCTATTCAAGTGGAGGAAACCTCAAAGGCCATTCACTGTTAATAACTCACTCTTGAATTGCCGCCGCCCCCCCTAATCAAACGTGTGCCTCACATTGGGAACCACAAGAATAAATGGAAGTTATTTTCCACCCATCATAGCCCATGCCCGTGAATGCGAACCTTGGCACTCCAGATGTTCTTGGACTTCAATTCTCAAAAGCGCAAAACCCCGTGAATCCACATGGATGGATTTACTGCGATTCATCCTCACGGATGGGTTTACTGTGATTCATCTGGCCCGTGCCACCCTCATCGCTCCCGGAAGCAGAAGTAAAACGTGCCTGTACGGGCATGTTTTACTTCCGCTTCCGGGAGTGATGAGGGCAGCACCGGATGAACTGCATTAAACCCATCCGTGAGGATTCACAGGGGCTTGGGCTTCTGGGAATTGAAGTCCAAGAACATCTAGAGTGCCAAGGTTCACCATCAACGTCCATTGCCCTTTGATAATCCTGCAAAATAGCACCAAAATAAGTATTTTCTGCTCTTCCAAGAATTTGTCTCATTTTCTGTTGAACTGGGGTGTGATTTTTCAAGATCAGGAGGCCTAGATCCAGCAGTGTTCTTCTCTTTCTCCTCCCATATTTCCCCAAATAAGCTCCAAAATGTTTTGAGGACTTTCAGAGGGTCTATATAGGAATGTGTTGCTGATGCTTGCAAGAAGCAGTGTGATACTTCAGGCAGGATGGAGTGGCGAAGTCCAGCAGAAACTCATTACGGGTGGATGTTCATGGTCTGATTTTTCTGGTACTCCAATTCTGTTGGTGATTCAAGGATGATCAACACAAACTATCAACTAGTTTGATATCTTTTTGCCTGGGGATTGAGACATTCTCAGTGGAGGAGACCTCAGTATCTTGGGGGTGAAAAATGCTAATTATCTTGTGGACCACCCAGAGAGCTCACAATGAGGTGGTATATACATGTAATTGCTAAGAGCAACCAACTACCGTATAGGAGTTTGGCCATAGTGAATTTCTGCAAACGTCTCATTTGTTTCTTGGTACATTTGTCTCTTTACGATTTCTCTCCATTCATTCATCTCTCAGCATCAAGGTTTCACCCATCGTTGGCAATGTTCTCAACCCTCCTTCTCAAGGAAGCGAACCCATCCATGTACATCCGTCCAACCCACAGATGTATAACCTTCCTACCAGCCATAGAGCAAGACTTCTTTTCCTTGAAAGACTCCTTCCAAGACCGTTGCACTGGTGTCAGAGAGAAGTTACATTTTTGGACTGCAACATCCAGAATTCCTCCAAGGCCAAGAGTCACTGTCCAAGCACCGCATAGGAACATAGTCAACAGTACTTGGAATCTTCTCAGAAAAGCACTTTTGGTATGGCATTGGGTCACTGTCTTGTTGACCAAAACACAAGCTGTGAGACCAGTGCTTCAAAGTCACACTCGCACCATGAGATCAAAGTCTAATTCATGGTTCACCATAATTCCTCTTGGTCTGCTTCTGCTCCATCTTGATCCTTCCTGGTCTTTCTCCGCCGTAACGGCCTCCTGGTCTTTAAAGCAGATTCACTTTGTTCTTCTGGAGAAGTTCTTTCCAATCTTGGAGGTTCTAGATAGAAATCTTAACCTTCTCTGTACTTTTTGGCATGAAGGGAAGTGATAACAATAAATTAAGGCAGCTAATCTTAAATTATGCAGTTCGCGTGACCACTGCTTCCAGTCTTATGTAATGTGCTGAGATGATGGGGAAGTGACTATTCCATTGGAAATGCCCAATCAAAGTCACAAATGAATAAATACAAATCTAACCTTCATGTCTACAACAAAGATGTCATGGGTACGTTTTTGAACCACGAAAAGACAAAATCTCTGGATGAAATCTGGGTGCATTTTAACTCAGCTATTCTCTTCCTGCCCAATTCTTCTCTTTTCCCAGAATGCACCTTAAGAGAAGGAGTTAAACAGTCTGCAAAGTTGGATGTGTTTCATTTTGAGTTTGGCAAGAAGAGTCACCCCAGGGAAATGCGTGTCTGCTCTTTGGTGCTAATTTCCTGGATTATACAAGACTGGGTCACTTAAAGGACATCAATGCTACCTCCTTCTACCACTTCTGAATCCTTCAAAGGGGCGTTGGGTGGGTGGGTTGACAAATAGCAGAGGACTTTGATCTCCTGGGACAGAAGACTTAATTTTGAACCAATCTTGCTACATTTTCTTTAGAACTGGGTTGTTAAAATAGCAAGAAACATTGTGCGTTAGTTGCAGTAGAAGGCAAGTCCTTCCTTCTTCTCTCCCTTTCCCCCTTTGATGCTTTCTGCACTCAATTAAGATCCTCTTGGGCTTTGAAGTTCTACCAGGGATGGTCAACTTGGGTGCCTCAGGTGTTCTTCAACATCAATTCCCAAAAGCCCTGATCAGCAGGACTGCTGACTTGGGCTTCTGGGAATTGAAGTTCAAGCAGACCTGGAGCCCCAAGGTTGGCCACCCATCGATCTAACCCATCCACGATTTCTTTCACTTTCTCCCTCCCACCCCCCAAACTTCCTGATCCAATGGCTCTCCTTTCCCATAAGTTGCAACATGTTGTTTAGAGACCCCGTTTTGAAGGCAGTCTAGTTTTCCCTAAGAGAGGCTTCGGAAAATGCAGCCATGTTGAGTAAAACAAAACGACAAACACATGTCTAAACATTCTCATGTCTTGCTTTGATTTTTGTTTTTTAAACACAGGAGGCTGTCATTCCTGTTTCCCATTATAACATTCTTAGCTTGTCATGTGTTTTTTTTAAATGAAGAAGAAAGAGAAGAGAAACCAATAAGAAACCATCATATAAGAACACGTAAGACGTTATGATAATGGAAACAAACGGTGTTGAATATGCTTGATTGTTGACGTACAACATTCCTTCCTTCTTTTCTCTCTCTCCTCAAAAACAAATCGGTATAGGGTAGGATGTAAACAAAATAGTAAGATAACACTTTGAATAACAGACAAACATTTATCCATCCACAAGAGAACAAGAAATCAACGAAAGTCCATTGTGCCAGTAGCACTTTGTTTTGATGATACTCAGGGAGCAAAAAAAAAGTTTTTTTTCTTAAAAGTGTGTTAAAGTTATGGTGTTATAAAAGTCTACTATTATAGTTCTCTACTTCTATGTCTTGAATACAGAGCGTTGTTTTGTTAATTGTTTTTTCTATAGTGCTTTTTTTAATTAGAAAAATTGTTTTTGACATTCCCATGAATCAGTTTTTGGTTAACATGTTGGCTGCAATAGGCTTACTGTCGATCTCTGGAGGGGAGAAATGAAGTCTGTATACATACAGTGAGCCCGGCTGCAGCTTCTCACCAAGAGAGAAGAGTCCACGATTTCAGGTTTAGAGTTTCAACATGGTTTGCTGGGAGGAAAAGTGGAGGAAGGAGGAGAAAGAAAGAGAAGAAAGTCAAAGAGGGAACTCAACAGCCATACCTTAAACCCAACTGCTTTTACATTGCTGCTACAGACTATGAAAGTCTGGCCAGGTGCTCCTGCTATGGTCATAGAGTAGACCCTACTGCCAGTGACTCAACGCTGATCATCAGGCGGCAGTTAACTAACCTGAGAACCCTGAAGACTAATGGCCTTGGGTGGTGATGGTCCCCAAGTGGATTAAATCTCACTTGAACCCATCTTCATGAGGGGGCAGCGCCTTCATCCATTCTGGCCTGGGGGCAATGAAGATTTTATGTGCCAAAAGGGCTCAGGACCAGAAAAGGACTCATGGAACTGGATCAGTGGTAGGGGCGGCACGCTGCAATGCAGAAGGCAGATAAAAGACCACTGTATTATATGGTTCCCAAGATAGTCTTCATGGCTGATCGCCATGAGGACAGCCAATAAGTTGAATAGGATATGGCACTTGAAGAAGTACTTATAGGTTATGACATAAAGTAGTTGTAGCCAAGCTTGTTGCTCTTGGTGTTCTTGGACTTCGTTTACCAGAAGCCCAAGCCAGCACTCCTGCTGATCCCTGGAGGTTGCGGGGGTGTCGGAGAGCCCAAAGTGGGCGGAAGGAAAACTGGAGTTTTTTTCTTCAGCCATTTTAGGCTCTCCGGCTCCGAGGAGGAATAAATAAACTGGAGTTCAAGAACACCTGGAACACCAAGATTGGCCAGCCCTGCTCTAACCACTACACTATCTCTCAAGCACCTATTGAACTACTGGCTCAATGCTGGTGCCTGCATTCTGGAATGATGGAGAACAGATCATGTCCTTCCTCTGTATGATGATATTTCAGTTATTTCATCATCATCTCCTCTCTCAGGTTCCTTTTCTCAACAGTAAACATGCCCAGTTCTTTCATTCTCTCCTCCTAGGCCTTGTTTTCCAGTCCTCTGATCATCCTTGTTGACTTTTTCTAGACCTGCTCTAGTTTCTTTGCATCTTTCTTAAGGTACAGTGGCCATAACTGGACCCAGTACTCTAGGTGTGGTCTAACTAGTGCTGAATAGAGAGGAGCTAGTGGTACCCCACAGGTTTTGGAGACTAGACTTCCATTAATGCAGCCTAAAATGGTTTTGGCCTTTTTCACACTGAAAAACATACAAACTGTTGTTAATGGCTTTGGGATTTGTGAATGTTTTAATAAGTCAATAAATGAACTCACAGTTCCATTGCTTGCTTCTACATTTGAGAAATAAACATGCTGCTATTCAAGTCATCGACCGATAACTGGGATATCTGCAGAAGAACAAGGTTGTGGGGGGGGGGGAGAGAGAAAGATTTGTCATTAAACCATTTCCTTGGTCAGCATCCTGCCCATTCTCTCCAATGCCCATCAACAATTACAGCAATGCTTGAAATCAGTGCGTCAAAGTGCCACTGCCTTGCACAGCTGAGGGTCAAACTAGACGACACATTGAGCATGCCATTCAGAGCTGAGCTCCCTTAAGAGATAAAAGAATTCATTTTATCTTAGCATGAGCTTGGCTGCAAACTCTTTTGCTTTTTGTTATGCGATAGGTCAATGAGAAATCAACACAGGCTTCCTTTCCAAATCTGGTCAGGAATGGAGTTTTGAAGGAACCACGCGTCTGTAGAGAAAGTACTGTTGAGTGAAAAAACTATTATGGCATTTCACTAAACGTGTAATTTGACCCTCAGAGTCACAATCTCTAGTCCCTGAAAATGTCACAGGCAGTTGATCGATGGGAAAATGGTTTCCTTTTAGTTGTAGAAATTGGAGTGTCATCATTGCCTGGCTATCTCCAGTCACACAATGTGGACTGGCTGTTACTCTGGACTCATTGCATAACACTTTTACGGCAAGGTTGTGTAGCCATAACTGGAGAGTTGAGAACCCCGGTAAAACTGAGATGGGAAGGACCTTCTGGATTAAATAGGTCTCAAAGTTAAAGGAAACAGGATGGGCCAACCAGAAAGAGTAGCCCTCTTTTGTGCTTTGCATGTAATTAATGTGGAAGGAATTAAAATAATCCACTATACTAATAACCTACCCATCTCCCTTCAAGTCAGATGGTACTGAGACTTCTGTCTATCTCTGTATGGCTACTGGAACCCTCCAAAGAAAAGTGATATGGCAAGATCCACCACAGGAAGAGTGAGGAACCGCCTTCAGCTCAAAGACCCAATTTCAATGTCCAAGAAGATTTGGAGGTGATGCAATCTTATGGTGAGTGAGGTCAATGGATCGACCAACATACCCAAACTCAAAATTGGCCAGGAAGGAAGTTCTCAAGGAGAAGCATTTCAACTTGAGCGATGGCGACATTCGGGGCAAATCTGGCCCTTGTTGAAGCTACAAGGGGCAGATTTGGCTCCAGGGCTTGAGGTTCCACACACTTCCTCTCAACAGCCATTCCAGATGTGACCTCTGAGATAACGCTTGACATGTGACTGTTGTCCCTTATTGTTCTTCATCCCAACCATTTCCCCAGCTAGGTATCCTCCAGATGTCTTGGGATCAACCCCCATCATCCTCATGCTGGGCCAAGGGGTGGCTGATGGGCGTTGTAGTCCAAAGCCTCAGGAGAGTACCAGATGGGGAAGTCTGGTGGATACAAAACCTGCGATGGAACGACATGTTTCTCTGATTTAACCTAAAGCGATCCAACTGCATTTCCTCACGAGGAAGATGAGTTGATGCAATGCAGTCAGGATTGGTTCAAAGCTCCTTCTCAGGGACAGAAAGGGTTTTGGAACGTTTGATTGGAAAAAATACTAGAAAAACAGAAACGTCTTATTGAGGCAACAGGGAATGGTCAACGGGAAGGGCAAATTTTGTAACCAGCTGCAAAAACTTCCCATAAGAAAATCCAACCTGTACATTACATTTTAGTATTTCTGTCCAGGTTTTAAAAAACAACAATGGCCAACATAACTTTGCAATAATTGGAGACTATTTCATGGCGTGCTTTGGCTGATCTGGCCGTTAGGTGCTCAAAACAATCCTGAAGGCTGGACCTTAAATACCTTCAGAGATTTTATAACCACCAAACTGTTGGTACCAGAACTTCAGAGGAGAAGAAGAAGAAACCATTGCCCCGTCGTCAATTCCAAATATACTGAAATGGTACTTTCCCCAAGGGTGCCATCCTTCATGGGGGACGATGTCAGAGCTGCTGATCCACCCGCCCCACAACCTGGTAGCAAGGCTGGAAATATTCAGCGCTAGATCACTGATCCCATCTGCCACAGAGGTGCCTTTGGAAATGGCAGGGCCACAGCTAGGATGCCAAATGTGGGTGGGTGAATATTTTTTCAGGGTGGGGAACAAAGCCTCTTTTCAATGCATTCCTATGGGAAACTGCACTTTGCCAGGGTGGGCGAACGGCTAACCCAGGGTGGGCCGGACCCACCCTGGCCACCTCCTGGCTACAGCCTGGGAAAGGATCACCATTTTCACTCAAGGTCACCATTGCCATGTCAACGATGAACTTTCCAGAGGGATCAGCGGTGTTTGGGAATCTCGAAGAGAACCATCCATGAACAGTACCTCTGGGGAAAAGGAGATGATCTCTCTTTATCTCGATCCCAAATGAAATTCCAAAGAAGGTCTCAGGGGTCATATCCTGGGGTTGTCAGGGCCATAACAAAAGGTGTGGGTATGTGGAAACATTAAACTCTATGGCCGTGATGGCAAACCTTTGCACTCCAGGTATTCTTGGACTTCAATGGCATCACAATAAATAAATAAATATTGTTTGCTATTTGGTCTAATCCATGTTTCCTATAGGAAATCAAGTGCGCTGAATCCAAATCTGAAGTCAGATTCCACCTAGGATGTCAGGATCTTGGTTAAGTTCTTCTACTGATCACACAGGGTATATTTGCCACAAATGTAGCAAAAATTGTCCGGTTTATTAAAACAGCTGCACCTTCTCATCTTTAGCTCAAAACAGACTCGCTGTGGTCTGTCTGTACAATCAAATAAGATGGTTTCTCACTGGAGACAAGTCCTTGGTCCATCTCGCCTTATATAACATTTTCTGACATCAGCTCACTGACTTGCCTTGACGTGCCCAGCCACCGCTGGAACATGCATGCCATCAACGGGACGTGATTCAGCTGAGGCAGCAGCAGGCAGAGTGGTAGTTGCAACTGTTATAATGTCCCCATGTAAAAAATACATTACCCAATGACTGACCATTTGAAGAGCTGTAGCATGCCTTAAAATCAGCATGTGATAGGCAAATTCTGAGTTCGGATTCGGAATCAGCACACTCGATAGCACGTAAATCACACGTGTTATATCCCCAGTAGCAAAATCGTTGTTGCGCAGCGTTACCAGAAGCCCAAATCAACATTCCTCTGATCAGGGCCTCCAGGAATTGAAGTTCAAGAACAGCTGGCGTGCCAAGGTTCGCCATCACTTCTCTGTGGGACAGTAAACCCAATGGCTGTGATTTCCATGGTAAGCAATATGTATGCAGAAGGAGAGGGTGTTTTGGTAGCACACTCGTGACAAAAGGAAATTTGTGTTCTCACATCCAAATGACCGAAACCTGTTTTTGGAAAAAGTCTGGGATTCCTTCCTCGAGTGCAAACTGCGGCATATAAAATCTGCCATCTACTGCAGGGGTGCCCAAACTATGGCTCGGAGGGCCAGATCCCCTGAACCACATGACTGGCCCATGGCCCAAAAAGTTTGGGCACCTCAATAGACTATAAATAGCTTTTATAAAAAAGACGTATCAATGCCCAATTAAGGTTGTTGAGAACTTGGGAAAAGAATTGTAAGCCTCTCTTACTTCCCGAGCGTGCAAAGAGGCACGATTTAAAGGGGGGTGGGGGATGAGTATAAAATGTTTTCTAGAACATAAATACGTAAGAAAAATAAACAATATAAATAAAAATATTATATTAATATAAATAAATAAATAGAACTACAAACAGTGGTACCTCCGGTTAGGAATGCCTCGAGTAACGTAATTCTCGGGTTACGAATGAAAATCCATTCAAAATAATGCTTTAGGTTACAGATTTAAATCAGGAAAAAATTGTAACTCGAAACATGGTATCCCTTGGGAATGCCTTGAAAAAGCAATCAATCCATTCCAGAGGTCAGGAAAAAAGCTTTTCAATGTGGGATGCATTGAAAAGCTTTTTTCCTGACCTCTGGAATGGATTGATTGCTTTTTCAATGCATTCCCTATGGGAAACCATGTTTCGAGTTACGAATTTTTCATAGTACAAAATGTCCCAAGGAAGGCATTAATTTCATAACTCGAGGTACCACTGTATCCTGTTTATAGCAGATATGTAATTTGTGTGTGGTACAGCTTGCATGTGTGGTAACAGAATTAAAATAAGCATGGGATTTATGAGCTGAGGAAAGGATCGTAGACTTTTCCCAAATGGTTGGGCACATTTTAATGACAAATGCAACCAATATATAATTTTTGTTGCAAGAAATGTTGTTTCTCTCTGGCTTTTGGGTTGCTTTCCGTCGCCTTGCCCCACCACCTTCTAATTTTTCTCCTCACCCCAGCTGAGCTCTGGAAGCTCCCACGGCTTCACAGCATGTTTGGCCCCATGCAGGATGGGGGGGGGGGGATCCTGCGCATCCCCTGACACGACCACCCCCCACACGTGGTGAAAGAAAGCCATTGAAAGGGGGCAAACCTGGTTGGCGGAAGGAGCTGCAGTGAAAGGAACGCTGGTGGCGGGTGTTGTTGCTGCAGAGACAGTGGTGGGCGTAGCACCGTGCATCATAGGAACTTTTCAGGAGGGTGGCCATGGAAGCAACACAACAGGAGGGTTGTTTTTTTTAATGTAACCACGGCAATGGGCGGCAGGGGTGTGTCAGGAATCACAAGCCAATGGGACGTCACGGACATACATACGAAAGGGGCGCGGAGGCAGCGGCATGCAGCCACAGTTCAAAGCGGAACAGCATCAGAGGGGCGAGGGGAAGAGGAGGGGGGAAAAAGGGAACACAAAGAGAAAAAAAAGGAGGGAAAAGCCAATTATAATTGTAATTAAGGAAAAAGTAACTAAAATATTCTCAACACTTAAGTCAACATTTATAAGCAGAACAATGAGGTAATACAACTCTGAAGGGGGGGAAAAGGTGAGGCACGTTTCCAAAGATGGGTAGGAGAGGTGCGATCGGCCAAGGAGACCTTTCCCCTCTTGTCAGTAAGACAGTTTAACGGCGCCACCCCAACACGGGCCATGCGCTCTTATTCACTGGTCCATTTCGGTTCCACCTGGTCTCGAAAAACTGCCTCTTCCCCCTCCCCAGATGAATCCAAAGCACACGGCGTGCTTTGCGAGCAAGGATTCGGACACGATGCTGTCTCCACCCGCCCACCCACAAGCAGGGGCGGTTAGCGTTGCATTGCACATTTAACGGCTGCCGCAGACAACGTCCCTACCATTTAGGCTACACAGTTGTGCAGGAACCAACTGTGGTTCTGTGACAATGACATCCGAGGGTGTGATTCCACCACTTTTTAGTTGACTAGATCCCTTTATCCCCCCCGGGGTCTCCTCAAAATGGAATTCACTACTACCTTCTTTTGAACGATAGCGCTACAGCACTTCAGCTAAGAATTTGAAGCAGCTTTTTAAAAAGCTGCTTCCAATTATTATTTTTTAAACTAATACTAGTGTTTTGGTTCCAGATCATCTGCATAATCCCAGATCATCTGCCACAGTGATGCATAATCCCACAACTTCTGATTCTGGAGAGATACTTGGGATTCTCTGCCAGATAGCTCTAGCAGCCTTCTCTTGAACTGTAGCGCTACAGCACATTGGCAACAAATTTGAAGCTCCTCTTGAAACCACAAATCCCAGGATTCCACAGGATGGAAACTTGACAGTCAGATTAGTATTCAATAGCTGTAAGCATGTAAAGCAGATGCATTTCAAGTATTGTTCTTCATGAACTCAATCCAACGGCTTTATACATTGTGCATTTCTGGCGTTTCTTCTGAGGAGAGGAATCAGCTGCTGAATTACATTTCACAGCCGTTTCATGCATGTAATATATTCTGGGGCTCTGGCTAAATCAAAGGAGAGAAGAGGGAAAAGCAGCCGGGCGTCTCGGGCGGGTGGAGACCACCGCCACAGCTGAGTCCGGGCCCCTCACA
This sequence comes from Furcifer pardalis, assembly GCA_030440675.1. Classification (NCBI taxonomy): domain Eukaryota; kingdom Metazoa; phylum Chordata; class Lepidosauria; order Squamata; family Chamaeleonidae; genus Furcifer; species Furcifer pardalis. The sequence continues at coordinate 33,927,636 of CP126899.1, read as the reverse complement.
TGCACGGGAGAGGACAGGGAGCCGATGCCGACTTCCGGGCTTTAGAAACCAGAAACCAGTCAGACGGCTGGGAGTTCAAACTGTTGTCTTTTGTCACAGAACCAGCAGAGATATTTGCAATGGAATTATCACCATGGCACCATTTCATGTGCGCCCCCTCCCACTGCCTCCACCTCACCAGGAAGTGCCATGTAGTGGAGGAAGGGCAAAATGGCTGTCTGGCCCCCCAAGCTGTCTGAGGGAGCGTGACCCGGCCCCTGGCTTTAAAAGATTAAGATCTCCTGCCTTAAGTGCTGCTTCATCAGTAGAGCTTTGCCGATATTTTACCACGCTGTGTCTCTTTTTATTAAAAATAGGGATTTTGGAAGAGGGGGAATTATTACCTGAAAAACATCTAAATTTCCCCTCTCCCAAATCCCGCACCCACAAAAAAAGACCAGGTCTTATTTCCAAAGGATGCAATGTATTAATTATGTCTGTTACAACACACAATGTATTGAATTATGAAAATTCATATTAGATACAAGCATGTCTGTTCATTATCAAGTGTACACGCTATTCGTGCATTGTGTCTCTACTCCAATTGGTCATTTGGCAATAAGTCTTGGGTTCATCTGTTTACATCAGCGTTTACCTCTCATCCAAAAGTGCCTGTTTGGGTATTTACAAATACTTAATTATAATTTCTATTACCATTTATTTTAAGCATTAATGTCAGTAATATATTTATTTTTATATAATCACATAATTACATAATTGCAAGATATATACTAAACGCATCCATCTGCCCAACACTCGGTGTTGAGTCACTGGCTGGGTGGCCATTTTGCTCTACTTGCACGATGGGGGGGAGGGCATTTTGTCCCAACAGTTTCTAAGGTGTGGCCATTTTGTTTCTCAAATGCCCTTGGAGGGGTGGGGTGGTCACATGACATGGCACCATGGCCCAGATCCTGCCTGTGAGCCTTAGGTAGGGAACCCCTGGCCTACTCCATTACCGTAGCGGGACGTCCGGCTAGAAAACTAGGCAACTAGAGATCACATGAAAACGCAGACCAGGAGATGCTCTTATGTAGCTAAACCTCTCTGATGATATAATTAGGTGACCAGGGATTTGAATGGGAAAAAAAACCCTACAGCAACAGCAAAACAGTTTCCCAAAGAGGGCAATTTTCAGCAATGGTTTCGGCTCAGCCCTACTGATTTGGAGCAGAAGTCACCACCCCACACACAGACGAAAAAAGTGAGACGGCCACCTCAGCCTTTGAGACAACAGTGGGTTTTTAGCCACAGCACATCAATGGAACATGGCATTGCACTGCACACCATCCATTTGCTCCCCCCCCTCCACCAGCAGAACCCAATGCCTCATTCAGGTTAGGAAAAGTTGAAGTGTGTGTAGAAAAGAAACCTACCAACACTCGCTGTGGGAGTCATGCAGAGCACGGGCCCTGCACGCCATGCAGTGAGAAGCGTGGAAAGATTAAAAGAAGGGACATTTCATTAGTGAAGCTAATCATGGGTTAACAAGATAAACTTTTTTTTCCTTTCCAACTTCAAAAAAGGACATGAGGACCATTGTCTGTGTGAGGACATAAGTCTTGACCTAACTGGTTGGATAGGATAATATGTATACTTGCATATCTGCTATGGTGCTTTAAAAGCATTGAGTGTATTACAGAGCAAGTTAATTGTATTGTCTCATTAGCCTGTAAGTACTGTGGATATAAGGAAGGTTACTTTCACAGTTACCTTCAGCCTTATGCTCAACTGCTGTCTGATGTTCGACTGCTTGGAGCTCAACTACTGCTTGATGCTCAACTGCTTAGAACTCAACTACTGCTTGATGCTCAACTGCTTGGAGCTCAACTACTGCTTGATGCTCAACTGCTTGGAGCTCAACTACTGCTTGATGCTCAACTGCTTGGAGCTCAACTACTGCTTGATGCTCAACTGCTTGGAGCTCAACTACTGCTTGATGCTCAACTGCTTGATGCTCAACTGCTTGGAGCTCAACTGCTGCTTGATGCTCAACTGCTTGGAGCTCAACTGCTTGGAGCTCAACTTCTGCTTGGGGCTCAACTACAGCTTACTACTTTTGCTACTTTGCTTTGGACTATCTGTAACTGGACTGTTGTTCCCTGTGATTGTGATAAGACTGGTAAGGAGAAAAGAATCTTCTGCATTGCTTCTGAACCATCATCTTGACCATCTCTGCTACTGCAATGCTTGACTCTGAAAAACCTTTGAACTTTGCTCTCAACCTTTGATTTTGCCACAAGTAAACAACTATTATCACTATACAGTGTACAGTAGAATCTCATATAATGAAAATAATTGGTTCCACAAGGCACTTCGTTATACGAGTTTTTTGTTGTTGTATGATACATGCATCGTACAACAAAAATCTCTATGGGAAAACTTGCACAACAAAAATCCTTATGAGAAAAATTGTAAAAAGAACATTTTCATTGTACGATGCATCCATTAGTTCCAAAAATTTTCCTTCGTTGTACGATTTTTTCATTGTGTGATGCATTCGTTATACAAGGTTCCACTGTCTCCATGTTATTCATTGGGCTCTCGGACTTTCACCGACAAAAGGATTTACTCTACATCCTACCATCTGTTGTGGCCGTTTGCCTCGTACAAAGTTCAGATTCAGGAAAATGGGGCCGGGTTCTCTCTCTCTCTTGCAGCTGGAAGACCATGGGGAAACTAGACTATCACTGCACTGCCCTTAAGGACGTATCCAACCCATGCTCCTTGAAAAAGGAACTTTTGGTGGGACCGATGGGACCTTATGTGGCTTAGTGGTTAAGACACTGAACTTGACGGCTAGAAGGTCAGCAGTTTGAGACCTGAGTGCGGCATGGCAGAATGAGCTCCAGTCTCTGCCCCAGCTCCTGCCAACCTAACAGTCCAAAAGCAAGATAATGCAAGTAGATAAGTAGACACAACCATGTACAACCCAATTTGGTCTGAGACCGGAGCATGGCCTTGCTCAACTGTCTTTCAATGATTCTTTGCCATCTCGCAAGGTGAGGAGAGAAAGACAGAGAAGGAGCAAGAGAGGGGGGAGGCAAGGGGACACCATCTCGTACTCCAGCCCCAGCACCCCAGCATCTCCCACTGAAATGCCCCGGGGAGGTCACCTATCTGTGCTCCCGTAGCTGTGCCACAGCTCTGCAAATAAGCAAACTGCAGGCTTGGCTGGAGGCGCAGGAAAATAGAAGACGGTGTGGTGGGATTTATGCAACTTGTTGGGGGGTGGTAAGGGAGCAGTGGTGGGGAAGCAAACTGCTCAGCAAACATGGCTTCATGGGCCAGATAAAAGCCATGCTGCAAAATCTTGCCGTCTCAGGGCGGACAAGGGCACACCACTTTATGGGAGGGGAGGGGAGCATTGTCTTTCTCTTTGAGTGCCATATCCGATTCCAAATATTGGCTATCTTCACGGCGATCAATCATGAAGATTGTCCCAGGAACAATATAATGCAGTGGCCTTCCATTTGCATTCCACATCGTAGCCTGACACCCATAGTACCACTGACCCAGTTCCAAGAATCACTTTGTCCTGAGCCCTTTTGGCACTAAAAATCCCCATCAATCCCTGGCCTGGACTGATGAAGCTGCTTCCCTCCATCAAGAGGGAACCAAGTAGGGCTTAATCCACTTGGGGACCATCACCCTTCCCTGTGGACTTTGCCAAGGCTTTACGTCAGAGGTGCCCAAACTATGACCCGTGGGCCGTATCTGGCCCCCGATGCCATTTCATCTGTCCCTGATGCCCTCACTGCTCCCAGAAGTGGAAGTAAAACATGCATGTGTGGAAGTAAAACATGCATGTGCATAACGCTGCCATAAATGACCTGCAGTTGTCATAAATGCATTTACAACAGCTGTCGGTCATTTACGGAAGTGTTCTGCACATGTGGGCGCAACACGCACCCATGCATGTACATTTTACTTCCGCTTCCTGTGGGAGGAACCACGTGACTGGTCCGATCAGCTGCCTGGTGGCGTGGGTTGTGGGATGGTCACATGGTTCAGAGGGAAGGTCACTACAGCCCAGGGGCTGGATCCGGCCCCCAACCCCCAATTCATCCAGCCTATGAAGCCCTTGTCACTTCTGGGAGCAGAAGTAAAACGTGCCCATATGGGATGTTTTACTTCTGCTCCCAGGAGGGATGAGGGCTTCATGGGCCAGATAAATTGACATCAGGGGCTGGATCCGGCCCATGGGCCTTAGTTTGGTGATCCCTGCTCTAGAGCCTCATCCGAGCTCTAAAGGACCTCTCCAAGGTGCTGAACGGATGTGAGAGACAAAGCTCCACATCTTACACTGCTGCAGTAAAGTCTGGCTAAAACCTGGAGCACAATGGAAGCTCCCAGCCACCACTAGTCCTCAACCATCTCCTGCCCTGCTACACAAGAAGAGTTCCACCCCAGGACCACCTACCTGTAGGGATGAACGTTGGCTGTTGCAACTGCATGTTGGCCAAGGTCTGTTGATAGTGGAACATACTTGGGTTAAAGACTGTGGTGGCACCGTTGCTTTTTTCAAGTGCTGGCCTCTTTGGTAAAGGTTGGAGGGCTCCAGGTGGCAATGCCTAGGAGGTGGTGGAAGTAGAGGGACCAAGGGAGTGGAGGAGGAGGAGGAGGAAGAGGAGGAGAAAGGGAACAAACAACAATAGCATTTTAGACCACAGGAAGGTCAAACAAAGACATGCCTTGTTATCACCTGCAACTGTTTTGGATCAAGAACAAGATAAGGGGAAAGGAATGAGGGTGTTTAAAAAGAAAGTATCTATCTATCTATCTATCTATCTATCTATCTATCTATCTATCTATCTATCTATCTATCTATCTATCTGTCTGTCTGTCTGTCTGTCTGTCTGTATCTATATCTATCTATCTATCTATCTATCTATCTATCTATCTATCTATCTATCTATCCTTTTTGCACCTGCCTGCCTTCCTGCCTTCCTGCCTACCTACCTACCTACCTACCTACCTACCTACTTATCCTTTTTGCACCTGCCTGCCTTCCTGCCTTCCTGCCTATCTGTCTGTCTGTCTACCTACCTACCTACCTACCTACCTATCTATCTATCCATCCATCTATCCTTTTTGCACCTGCCTGCCTTCCTGCCTATCTGTCTGTCTACCTACCTACCTACCTACCTATCTATCTTTTCTTCTCCATCCATCTATTGTTTTTCTGAAATTATGTCTTGCCTTTCCAGAACAACGAGGAAGATCTGGTGTATTCACAAGGACAGGTTGGGAGAGAAGAGAGGGAGGCTGTTTGGCTTGATGCAACCTGACGTTTTTGTTCTAATTTGCTATCTATCTATCTATCTATCTATCTATCTATCTATCTATCTATCTATCTATCTATCTATCTATCTATCTATCTATCTATCTATCATCTTTTTCTCTCCATCCATCCATCCATCTTAAAAATCATCGCTACACAAGGCAAGAAGGAAATGCAGGGGGAGAAAGTGAAGTTATGCCCATAAGACGAAGATTCGGAAGCATTACGTCTTCATCGCAAAGTCGGACAAAACTTTCAAGCCTGCCGAATTGCTGTGGCTCTTGTTACAGGAAATAACTGAATCCAATTAAAGTCATGTTCAGGAGCGAGTGACTCCCCTTTCCATGGGAGGTTGGGGAAGACCACTTTGGGCTTAAGTCCAATCGTAGGTCGCAATTAGGGAAGACCCTTCAAACCAGGTGTCGAAGGGTAAGTCAATAGTTGCATAAATTGCACTGATTCAATGGCTCTACTCTTTGCACAGCATCCCTGTTACCTGGAGGTGATACTTTCTGGTTTATCTGATTTTTAAGAGAGAAAGGGCGGAGAAGAGAAGTCAAGGATAATTTTCACTTTCTCAGGAGCAGGTTTAGAAGTCAGTTGCAGGCAACAAGCATTATAGAAATCCTTTTTTAAAAGGGCAGGTTAAGCAGCAAAGAAAAGAAGGGAGGCAACAGCTATTAGAGAGAAAAAATGTTGGCATAAATAATAAATATAAACCCAAAAGTTCACGGTGCTAGCTCTGAACTAATTTCCAATCCATTTTCTCCGTCCAGCAAGACAGGAGCGTAGAATTAACACCAATATGACAGTTGATACTACAAGAGGTGTAGGCTTGCACTGTTGGGTTTTGTATGTACAGTATTTTGTGTGGTTACATGTGGAAGACTCAGGTAGAGGACCTGCTTACCTGAGAGGAAGACCCTCTGAACTCAAAGGGAGTTAGACAGAAAGGGCTAAACCAGCTGTTAGTCCCAACTAGAGTGGATGCAGTGGGGGGCTTGGACCAACAGTGGCTTAAGTTGTCCTATTGATTTACTGGACTTCAGAACCTGACCTTAAACTTAAGGTATTCATGATAGTATCCCTCCTTTTCTTCTTCCTCTTTTTCTCACACCAGCATTGCTAGGTAGGCCAATCTGAGGGATGGTGACTTGGCTCTCTGCCACTCCAGGCTAGGCCTACAGCTTTACCCAACACAGTAGTCTCCAGCAGCGTTCTACTACAAAATCCATCCTCCCTGACCACAAAGGCAGCGAAGTCTAACACAACTGGAGAGCACTGGGCAGGGAGAACTATGGGTCTAACCACAGTTCAGTGAATTAGACTATTAAAGGGATACCTTAGTTTTCCATTGTCATGAGTGTGTCTGGGTGTGTTAGTGAAATGTGCGATATGATTAATTCTGCCCACAGCACAGGTATGGCTTCCTTCCTTCCTTCCTTGATGGTTCCTGTTGGATCCAAAGTAAGTCCAAAATCCTTTCCACCTTCTCGGTCCTTTTCTTCTGGATCCGTCTCAACACCAGACCTACACCTTGATAGCTCCAAAAATCATACCACCTTTCCCCATCACTTCTCCTCAATTGGATTCAGGGCTTGGAAACATTTCTTGATTGCTTTAACTCCCATAATTCCCTTTTTAAGGGGATTTTGGGTTTGGCAGTCCAACATGACCTGACTCCCCCAAAACATTGTCTCAATTTTGCTTCAGGCTGCAATGAAATTTCCTTTCCTTTGGAGATACGGTTCGTTCATTTTTGTGACAGATTACTCTGGGTTGAAAGGATTTTAGCAGGAGACGCCCAAACGAGGCTCCTTTCATGTCCCCCATCGTGCAGCTCTCGGGTATTGAACCCGTCTTTCCAGTCTCCAAGCTTGGGCCTTAACCACTAAGCCACCGGGAGAGGTCTGTGAACCCAAAGATAGAAGTCCTATTTGTCCAGAACTTCAATCGCCAAGTCAGTGAATTGACCAGCAGTTTTACGAGGCGGTGGGAGAATCTTCTTAACCCATTTTTAAGTTCCCTCCTTTCTTCCTTCTCTGCAGCATGATTTCTGTTTTTAAACAGTTACCGGAAATTGGGGAAATAAATTTTTTTTAGGCTACTGGGGTTAAGATGTGGCAGTCTGACACAGAAAACAAAATACACCACCAGCCAGTCATATGACTCCTTTACTCATGCCAAGTTTTATTCCGCATGAGTTTTTATGGACGGCGGACCACTTTATTGGAACCCTGGCAATAACTTTGTTAGTTTTGAAGCTGAAAGAAGAAGGTTTGATCCAAAGGATCAAAACACCCGCCAAAAAAAACCAAGGGGCCACTAAGAACTGAGGTTAAAACCAGAGAAACTGTTCCAACCTCTGTATCTGTTGAAGCCAGAAGTGATTCTAGCTCAGTGAATCTCAATCTGCCACCCCCCGCCTCTACCACACTAGGAAGTGCCGTGCAGTGGAGAAAGGGCAAAATGGCCGTCTGACCCCTGAAGCTGTCTGAGGGAGCATGACCCGGCCCCTGGCTTTAAAAGGTTGAGAACTCATGTTCTAGCTGTACCTCCTAATCCTCTTTCAAGTCAACCTGGGAGAAATGATGGCTCTCTGTTGGTTCTCCCATGAAAACACTGCGAGAAACTGTGCCACATCTAGCCTTGCATTTCCCCTCCGTACACCTTGTTTTTCTACCTGCACTTTACTCACGAGCTACAACACTACCGTGTCTTTTCTAAGCACCGACACGCTTAAGGCTAACACAGACAAGCACGAAGCTAATAAATCCACGCAGCGGGGAGGGAGAGGGAAGGGGGCTGTTCACAAGATGTCATGGATGGAAATGTAGAAGACTGTCCATGCCAAGTGGCTTCTGTTAAATGAGGTTTCCCCATTCGATTTTAGAATGGCCGTTGGAGACTGCGGGTCAAGGAAACATCCCAGTTTAGCCCACTGGATTTTTTGGGGGGGTGGGTGGGGGGTCATGGAGCCAAAAGTGTATTTTGGGATCTCAAGGGGATGGATTCTGAAAAAAAAGGAGCGGCAGGGTGATGGCCCCTTAGCTGAACGCGGAAAACGTTGAATTCAACCCCATCTGCGCAATGCAAGAATCTGAAGAGAAGCAGATCTGACATAAGGTTTTCCAATTCTCTCTTGAATGTTCCCAGTGCTGGAGCCCTCGCCACTTCACAATGCCAGCAGTTTGGGCTGCAGTCGAGCATTTGAACCTCTGTGCTACCGGGGTTTTAATTTTATTTATACTTTTTCTTCCTCTCTGCCCTTTTTTGTGGAGATGGATATCTGAGGATCTCCGAAGCCCTTCCTCATTAAAACTGGAGTAGGATGAGAATCCTTCACCTTGAGAAATGGGACCGGGAGCGTGTGGGCTGCCCCTCAGAAATGGAAAGGCTAATACAACAGGGTTGGCCAACCTTGGCGCTCTGGATGTTCTTGCACTTCAAGTCCCAGAAGCCCTGATCTGCAGGTGTGCTAACTTGGGCTTCTTGGAAAAGAAGTCTAAGAACATCTGGAGTGCCAAGGTTGGACACCCTGCCATCAGCGATGGCTATAACAGGGGTAGCTAACCTTGGCACTCCAGGTGTTCTTGGACTTCAACTGCCAGAAGCCCAAGTTAGCACTCCTGTTGATCAGGGCTTCTGGGAATTGAAGTCCAAGAACATCTGAGGACCTAGGTTTGGGAAACACTAGTCCAGTGATGGCAACCCTTGGCACTCCAGGTGTTCTTGGACTTCAATTCCCAGAAGCCCAAGTCAGTACTCCTGCTGATCATTGGGCTTCTGGGAATTGAAGTCTAAGAACACCTGGAGAGCTAAGGTTAAGGAACCCTAGTCCAGTGATGACCATCCTTGGCACTCCAGGTGTTCTTGGGACTTCAATTCCTAGAAGCCCAAGTCAGTACGCCTGCTGATCATTGGGCTTCTGGGAATTGAAGTCTAAGAACATCTGGAGTGCCAAGGTTAGCCATCACTGGTCTATAACACCTTCTTCAACTGCCATATCCTATTCAAAATATTGACTATCCTCATGGTGATCAGCCATGAAGCTTGTCTTGGGAACAATATAATTGGAATTGAAGACCAAGAACCCCCGGACCCCCAAGCCTGGCCGTCCCTGAGCTAAGGTTTCCTGATTGACGCGCAGTCTCTGTAGACAGGACACAAGATATAACAGGTATGGAAGAGAGAGAGAGAGAGAAGGATACCCCATGCAATCTAAAGATGGGCTACATGCCAAAGCAAGAAGGTGAGCGGTCAAAGTACCAGGTCAAAGGTCGCCTCGAGGGGTCGCTTCTGTGATCGGACAGTTGGCTGAGTCTTAATTAGCAGGCAGCGAGCGAGCGAGCGTGTGATGTAATGAGGAAGGGGTGGGTGAATTCAAGCACAACAGAGAAACAGCAAGCAGAGGCAGGCCATGAAAGAAGAGCCATGTTGTGGCGTAGGCAAAGAGAGGGCGGGGGGAATAAAATAAAATGAATGCAATTAATACAATATAGAGATATATATTTTAAAAACCCAGACAAACACATGCACATATGGAAGGGGCTAGTGACAACTGTTGACAGAGACACACAAAGGTCAGTTCCTTTGCTTTGCTGGTCGGGGAAATGCTACTAAACTAGGCATCCTAAAAGCATCTCGTTTTCCAAGAACGAGAAACTGTCTCTGAAGAAATTTTGGCTGCACGTTGGGTGTGCATAAGCTTGGTGCACAGTTGTTGATTTTATCAATGTTTAAGACATGACCGAGAACAGGTCCTGCCCCTCCTCTTTTATGACTATCCATCAGGTACTTGAAGAGTGCTGTCCTATATCCCATCTCAGTCTCCTTTTCTCAAGGCTAAACATGTCCACGTTCCTCCCGTCTTTCCTCCTAGGGCAGGGATCTGCAAACTTGGCTCTCCAGGTGTTCTTGGACTTCAATTACCAGAAGCCCAAGTCAGTATGCTTGCTGATCAGGACTTCTGGGAATTGAAGTCCAAGAACATCTGGAGAGCCAAGTTTGCTGATCTTTGTCCTAGGGCTTTGGTTTCCAGGCCTCTGATCATCCTTGTTGCCCTTCACTATACCTGCTCTAGTTTGCTTGCTTCTTTCTTAAAAGTGCGGTACCCAGAATTGGGCACAGGACTCTAGATTGTGGTCAAACTTGACCAAGGTTCCTCAAACCTGGCTCTCTTTGGACTTCAATCAGAAGCCCAAGTCAGCAATCCTGCTGATCAGGGCTTCTGAGAACTGAAGTTCAAGAACACCTGGAACACCAAGGTTGGCTACCCCTGCTCTAGATGGTTTGGACTTCAACCAGCACTCCCCATAGTCCAGCATTCTAGCCTTGGAAGTCCACAACATCTGGAGAGCCAGAAATTGAGAACCAAGAGTTGACAGTTGTGTTTGGTCAAAGACAATCAACCTGTCCCAACCTGGGACCTCCAGGTGGTTCTGGGAATTGAAGTCCAAGAACATCTGGACAGCCACTCTTGAGGACTCCTGAATTAGACCAAGAAACCCATGGGGCTTTTTCTTGAGTAAGATTGCATGACGCTGGGCTGCTTGCAATGCGATGGATCATTATAAGGCTATTCAAACTGACTTGATCTCTCTCTCGCTGTCTTTCTTAGGGTACAACCACACAAGATTCAACACCGTCCCGGCCAGAGACTGTTCCCTTACCATTGCTGCAGCAGCGTTTTGATTCACCTGGTGTTGAGCTGCCTTGATTTTGGCTTGCAGGTGGGCAGGGGGGTGAAAGTACTTGCATTTCTCCCGAGAGCATCGCCCTTTGATGTAATCCATGCAAACGGTGACCGTGTTCTCGTTGGTGTCTATCATGGCAATATCGATCGGGTGAGCATAACGGCAATCGTTCTCACCACGCGTGCAGTTTCCACGCTGAAACTCTCGACAGACCTTAAAAAGAAGGCCAGATTATTCAAAAAAGAAAATAAACATATATCTCATAGTATCTTCACATTCTCCTCTTCTGAGCGAACACAGAAACCAAGAAAGCATTGAAAGGATTTACTTGAAGGCTCAATTTTGATCTTAACCTGCTTCCTGCTACTGTATTTTCCCCAAAATAAGACTGAGTCTTATATAAATTTTTTGCTCCAAAAAGTGCATTAGGGCTTATTTTCAGGGGATGTCTTATTTTTTCATGCTAGACACAACCACGTCCATCTGTTATCAAGTGCGCATGTTATTTGTGCATTGCCTGTACTCTGATTGGTCATTCAGGAATAAGTCTCGAGTTCATCTGCTTACATAGGAATTTACCTCTCGTCCAAAGGTGAGTATTTACAAATACATAAATATAGTTTATATTTTCATTTATTTTAAGTATTAATGTCAATGATGTTATTTATTTTTAATTATATATTCATATTATTATTTTATAATTCAATATATCCATCCTTTGGGGTATCTAACAGCTGAAACAGGAGCACTGCCATCAGGGGTGGTGGTGGTGGCGGTGGCGATGATGATGATGATGATGATAATAATAATAATCATTTTGTGTCAGAATTTATTCTGGGTCGAAAGGCTTTTTGTGGGGTAAACTCCACTCAGGGAACACCCAAATGAGGCTCCTTTATGTCCCCAAGAGCTGGGACAGAGACGGGTGCTCAATCTGTCATGCAGTACTTTGGTTCTGGAACTGCCGACTTGCCAGCCTTCCAGCTAACAAGGCGAGCTTCTTAACCACTGAGGCATGGAAGCCCGACATGAAGATGGCATTGAGGCTTGATTGAAATGGGAAAACAATACCTATGGTATAGTGACTGGAAATGTTACTGTTTTAGCCAACAACACCCCAAATTCCCCAACCAGCAAGGAATAACCAACCCATCACATTTCCAATGTCCATGCGGGATTTCCTGCCCATATATAAGCATAGTTTTCAGAGCAGCAGCCTGTTCCACCGGAACGTCCTTCAAGCCAAGCTGTTCCAATCTATTTATGGCCCTTTGAACATAGCAGTTTTAATCTACTAATGGCACCCTTCAGGGTTTCCCTGACTAAATTAATCAAGAAAGCAATCAATTAATTCATTTAACTCTATTATTCGATATAAAATACTCAATCGATATCAGAAGATGGAAGCGACGATAGAAGTTTAAGCAAACATTTGTTTTGAACTTGCCAAATGAATGAATGATTGAATGAACATTCAAACGAACATCAATAAATCAGATATCAAGAGTGCCCTTTCCTTTCAACTACTGGTAAAACAATTTAGAAACTTTATAACTAACATAGCAGAGACTTCAAAGCAAAGTTGGTCAAGCTGATATTGGTGTTTCCCAACTGTTGGTTTTTGGACTTCAATTCCCAGAAGCCCAAGTCAATTCCCCAAAGCACTGATCAGCCAATGTACTGACTGAGGCTCCTGGGAATTGAAGTCCCCCCGCATTGGGAAGCCCCCCAATGCCTAGGCCCCACGTTGGGAACCACTGCTCTAGGATAACCTTGAGCTACAACTTCCATGATGAGCTGCAGCCCAGAAAGACAAGACTAAGGATGAAGTAGGCCAGACTTCAAGGAGTACCATAACTTGTACAACTCTGCATTCTGGTAAACCAGAAATAGTTGAAACTCCAACTCCCATCCTCCACAACCAAACTGGGGCTGATGCGAGTTGTGCTCTGACCACATCTAGGGGTCCACCAAAGGCATGGTTGGAAATCCAACTCAAGCTCGCACAACAAGCCACGTTTCCCCATTAAATCTTCCCTAGTAACATAGCATGGGGGGCGGGGCAGCCCGCCCCGGGCGGCACTTTTTGGACGTATGGGTGTTCTTGGACTATAATTCCCAGAAGCCCTAGCACCAGTGGGCACCGGCGTCGGCGTCGTAGGCCCCGCCCAGGGAGTGGCAAATTTGGCTTATGCCCTGGGCAGCTGAATCTCACACTACTGATCTTCCCCTACTAAATTTCCCTCCCTCTCTTGACAAAAGCAACACCAGTCATTCCACAGTTAACTCGAGTACCTCCAGTTTGTCCGTTCTCATCAGTTTCTGCCCAGTGGAACCTCCTGGTATTGAAACAGCTGGATTCCCAGAGACCAGGACAGGTGTATTTGGCAAGAGCTCAGCAGGGACCAGGCCCATCCCAGGAGAAACGTGACTCAGGTAAGGGCTGAACGCCATGGTGGGGTTATTCGCAAGCGAAGTGGTCACCGGAAACGTTGTCTGGGGGGGGGGGAAGCAAAGGGGAGGGGGTTAACTCTTGGCCAGGTGCCCACGTGGACCAACGCCCTTCATCCCACCTTGATGCCACCAGCTTAGAGGAGAACTCTCGTTCTCAGGTCTATTAATGTTCTGCCATTTGCTTATGGCCCTCTCCCATAATCTGTATTGATCCGGACACACGGATTATGTGCACTGCAAGCAGAACAGTATCTGTGAAGAAAGAACAGTCTGGGATTGCTAACTGGTTAATTAGACAATTAAGAAAGCTCTGGTAGCTTAGTAACGAAGGCTCTGAGCTTGATGGCCAGAAGATCACCGGTCAGCAGGTGGAGACCCAAATGCTTCATGACGGAGTGAACTACCATCTCTGTCCCAGCTCCTGCCAACCTAGCAGTTTGGAAGTTAGAAATTGCAAGTTGATAAATAGGTACCACTTCAGTAGGGAAGGTAACAGTGTGTCCATGTACTCTGGTGTCTAGCCATGCCTACCACATGATGACAGGAACATCTTCAGATATAGACAGCTCTGGCTCTTTGGTTGTAAATGGAGATGAGCACCGAATCCTAGAGTTGGATACGACCAGCTTTTGAGGGAGCGCGACCTTGACTTTGACCTGGTGGTGAGGAGACTATGACATGGTGGCTGCCAAAGATTGAGCCATGGTACCACGACTTGAGTGGAAATGACCAAGGAATGGCTGGAAGACATTTGCCTCCTTTAAGGGATTTGACACGCGGCCTTTGTGATGCGTAGAGGTCCACCACACCCTGATTTTGATTTGGGACAAAATCATTTCTAGGGGTGGAATTTCATTCTGCATCCACCGGACCTCCAGATACTGTACTCAGATTAAAGAATCCCAAAACAGTCCATGTGATACATTAAAAATAATGTAGCCCAAACGCTTAACCATCAATCATCCGTGTCCATCTTCCCTAAGTACTTTTGAAGGACTCTCTTATAAAGCAGCTGGAATGTTGACTTAAAATATTGATAACTGAAAGACAGAAATCAATAAGCAGCATTATGGGTCTGATGAATGCCGTAAGTTTATTAATCCCGGCTAATGCTTGCACAGGCTGGTTCAATAGCTGGGCGAATTAGGTATGTGGAGCCAGAGGTTGAGTGTTTGAGAAAGAAGAGCCAGCCCACGTGGCTGTGGGTAAGAAACTGGCTTGATGGGTCATTGTTGTTGTTGCTGTTGTTAACATCATCCTCGGTGTTCCCTGTCCACCAGCTGTTCGGATCTGAGTTTTGGAACCCCCACTTCTCATGTTCTTGCCTTGGACTTCAGTGCGGTACATGTGGCTGGTACCTAGTAGTTCTACTCTCTGCTACTCCTCCTCTGCTGTGTTCTTATCAATGCCAACTGCACTCAAGTGCCTTTTAATACTCTTTCGGGATTGTTCCTAGTAATCTTGTCACTACTGGCATCTCTGTTACCCTTTCCTCCAGTTCTCAAAGCATTGATGTCTCATGATCTTTTCAATCTCTTTCTCTTCCACCAGATGGTCACCTAGTATTGCCACATCAATAAGCTTAACCAAATTTTTCTTGACCACGGTAGTGCCTGGAGTGTTGTGTTTGAGCTAATTTAACATAGAATCACTAAACTGGGGGTTGGGGGCTTTTAGTCCAACCTCCTGCTGAATGCAGGAATCTGAATCAAAGCAGATATGACATGATGGTTATCCAGTTCTCAGTTTGGATCTTAATGTCCCACAATATTATTATAGCAATAGCAATTACCCGCATATACTCGACTATAAGCCAACTTGAATATAAGCCGTATGAATGCTTGCTTTATCTCCTCCTGGGCTATGAAGAAACGGACCATGATTCTCTGCCTGCTTCTTGATCAGGATTTGCAAACCTGTTTCTTATCCTGACTCAACATGGCCAAATGCTAATCGTGGTTACAGCAAACCATTATCAGTAACACTCTCTTTGGCGGAAACTTAACATTTCACTACCTGTAACCCTGAAACTAACCATGGTTAAAAGCTGACGGTTACAAATGCAACATTTCAACAGTTGACTCCGGTAAGCCTAACAAATCATAAGAATGATTTCTGTTACTTACAATTGGTTGCAACTGGGCTCCCGGTAGCATGAACTGCATTTGTTGTGCAATCACAGCGGCGGCTGTCTTTTGCTGTATCAGGTTGTTGCGTCCGTTGATTTCGAGTTGTGTTTTTAAGTGTGGCGGAGGGTGAAGGTATTTGCAGTTCTCCCGAGTGCATCGGCCCTAGGTAAAGCACAGAGAGAGAGAGAGAGAGAGAGAGAGCTTGAAATATTTTGCCGAACACACAGAAGCATAAATATGTACCACGGTGGGCAGATTTGAGTTTATGGACGACAACCTCCAGAATTCTCCCAACAATCATACGTCTGCACACTTCTAAATAAAACAAATGGTTCATAAACTGCAGTTGGTGCATCACACAATTATATCCTAATCTCTATTCAATCTCCTGGCACAGGTAGGGTTGCCATACGTCCCGGAAAACCAGGATTGTCCCGGATTCAAGGTTGGACATATTGTCCCGGTTAGTTAAAAAAAAATCATGTTAAAGTCCCAGATTTTTAAAACTTACCGTTTGTGAAAGTGTTTTATAACTGTCATTATATTATGTTTGTTTTAAAAAAAGGCTATTTTGTAGATAATCCACCCATTTTTGTCAAGTATATTTCTGTCCCGGTTTTGTGGTAGAGAATTATGGCAACTCTAGACACAGGGGTTCCCAATGTAAGGCCAGTGAGCCGGATCTGGGCCCCAGTGCCATTTCATGGGGTCCACAACCCCTCAAGGGCATTCGAGAAACAAAATGGCTGTCCCACTGAAGCTGTTGGGACAAAATGGCCACTCCCATTGTGCAGGCAGGGCAAAATGGCCATCCAGCCCTCAAAGCTGACTGAGAGAGTGTGACCCGAAGGGTTACATGAACCTGACTCCTGAAGCACATACCCGTAACCAAATTTTGTGCTGAATTGTTGCTCTTCCTCTGGCATCAAGCGGCAATATTTGTATGGCGATTGAATAATAACTGACCTACAAAATGCTCCATCATTAACAGCTCTGTTCAGCTTCCGTAAACTCAATATATAAATGATTTTTTTGGAATAGTAGCCGTGTTAGTCTGTGGTTCAGACCTTGCCTCCCCTTCCCCCTGTCCCTACACCAACTACCAGGGGAAGGAGAAGCCAGGGCAGGATGAGGACCTTGCCACCCTGTGCCCACCCCAACATATTGTATTGTAATGTAATGTATTGTCTGTAAGCCGCCCTGAGTCGTCACGGCGAGTGGGCGGCAATATAAATTTGAACTAATAAATAAATAAATAAATAAATAAATAATATCAGAAAACAAAACAAAACAAAATAAAAAACACTGTAGCACTTTAAAGACAAACTGCTATATTTTTATTGTTAGCTCATGTGGATCAGGTCCACTTCAGAATAAAATCATCCAATAATAACCCAAAATAACCCAAAGAGCTGAAGCCAAATGACGGCAGAATATCTTAAAACAATAATAATATTTATTGTAAGCACAATCTACAGCATAAGGTAGGTTTAAAAAAATCCAGAGCCAACACTACACTGCCTATCTATCTATCTATCTATCTATCTATATATCTATCTATCTATCTATCTATCTATCTATCTATCATTTTAGCAACTTATCTATCTATCTATCTATCATTTTAGCAACTTATCTATCTATCTATCTATCTATCTATCTATCTATCTCAATTTATATCACGCCGCTCTAACTATACAGTTATTGGTTGTATCAACACAAAAATATCTACTTAAAAAAAAAAACCCAACCCCAATACAAACCATAAGCCATGGGTCCCCAAACTACAGCCTGTGAGCCAGATCCAGTCCCTGATGCCAATTCATCCAGCCCGCACCACCCTTGTCGCTCCCGGAAGTGGAAGCAAAACGTGCCCATATGGGAGTGATGAGGGTGGTGTGGGCTGGATGATTTGGCATTGGGGGGCCAGATCTGGCCCATAGGCTGTAGTTTGGCCACCCCTGATTTAAGCAAAGAAAATGGCATCTTAAAATCTATCTCATCCTGTTGCAAAACAGATTGCAAGGCACGTTTTACTTCTGCTTCCGGTGGGAGGAACCACGCCACCAGCCAGCTGAACCACGTGACTGACCCATGGCCTGAAATGTTTGGGCACCCCTGTCGTAAACCCATACAAATACAAGCCAAAAAACTAATTAAAAAATAACAATAGAGTACATAATAAAACAGTTACAATGATGGCAGCCAAGATAATTTAGGCGGAGAAAGAGGAGGGGGAGAAAAGGTTAATTTAGGGGCAGCAAATGCTTCCTTAAATAATTCAGGTTTGGCTTCTTTGCACAAAGTGGGTTAAAAGACACCACAG
Source organism: Furcifer pardalis (assembly GCA_030440675.1). NCBI lineage: Eukaryota > Metazoa > Chordata > Lepidosauria > Squamata > Chamaeleonidae > Furcifer > Furcifer pardalis. Next base: position 33,909,711 of record CP126899.1, on the reverse strand, counting down.
GGAAGTAGTCGACAGTGTGAGAGGCGCAGCCAAATGGAACTGGCTTCCATTGATCTTATGGTTTTTGCCCGAAGTTTGTTCTGTTTGGTCTATTGTTTATGTTTTAGTTTTATACTGTTACTGTAAACATCTTTTAATTTGTTGTACTCAGCTCTTGAACTGCTGACCTGCCGACCTTCCGGTCACCAAGCTCAACATCTTAACCACTTGAGCCACAGCAGTCCCAATTCAGGATGGGCAGGACATAAATGTAACCAAGCAACTAATGAATGAATGAATGAATGAATGAATGAATGAATGAATACACACTTCTTAGGGTAGGCAGCCCAAGCCCCCTCATCCCAACTGTGAAAAGCATGTTTTCTGGGCAGGATTTATGGAGATAATGTACTCCAGCAGGCATCCTGAAGCATCAGAATGAATGCTTGCTTGCCTCTCGCCCCACAGGGAGACTTCAATTCCCAGAAGCCTCAGTCAGTCCACTGGCTGATCAGGGCTTTGGGGAATTGACTGAGGCTTCTGGGAATGGAAGTCCCAAAAACCAAAGGCTAGGGAACACTGATCTAGGGAGATGTCTAAGAATCCATACGTGGGCATCACTCTGTGTGCGTGAGACAGACAGACAGACAGCGAGGGCATACTTCTGGCACAAGGTCCACCTGCTACTCATGGTTCCATCCATCCATCCATCCATCCATCCATCCATCCATCCATCCATCCATCCATCCATCCATCCATCCATCCATCCATCCATCCATCCATCCATCCATCTGGGCTTCCTTCCCCACCAGCCAAGTGTTGTCCCATCCACCAACATGCAGGACACCAGACCGAAAGGACCTTCCAAGTCTGATTTTTTGTTTCAACCGGGCTTCGTGTCCCACTCGAAGGAGACGAGAACCGCCCAAGCTGCTCTTCGAAAAGGAACGCTGGTGGTTACATTCTGATCATTCCTGTGGTCCTTGTCCATTCAGAGCTGGATGACTCTCAGGCACGTTGTATTCCCAAGGACTGAATGTGAACAAATTATTCTGACAGCTCTTTCCTCAACCGTTTCCCTGTCTTAAAATAGTACTTCGAATCCATCTTCTGGAATTTTAACACATACACGTCCAGGAGGAGAGTGGGACTCGACTGAGTCTGTCGTTACTCTACAGCTATGGTTCTCAATGTGGTCCCCACAGTATCACCTCTGTGCTATATACAATGTCCGGAGGGTTGCAACAGATTATATTTTAATGTATTTTAATTATTGAAACTCACCAGCAGCTGCTGTATTTTCCACCCCCGACTTATCCTCGGGTCAATCTATTTTCCTAGTTTTAAAGGTCCAAATTAAGGACCTCGACTTATACTCGGGATGACTTATAGTCGAGTATATACGGTAACCTGTTCCCAAAGCACTTCACACTCATTTTGTGTGTGTAAACTACAACTGTACATCTATTGTAGCAGCATTGCAATTCTCCAGGAAGTGCCGGCGAAGAGTTTTATTATCCAGGAAACATTACAAGCAGAAATGGAAACGGTTCGGCATTTGGAAATTCTCCCCATTCTGGGCTGGGCTGCAGGCGTCGATAACCACACGCAACAGAGAGACGCAAGCCAAGTTTTGTTTGCATTGTTGCGCGGCTTAGAGAATCAACAGCCTAATGAGCATAAACAGTTCCTGGGCTTATACATAACAGGCCATCTGAGCCGACAATTTGGTTTCAATCTGGGAAAGCAACTCTTTGCCAAGAAACGTGGCGTAAGGCTTTCTACAAGTGATGGGATGTAACAGGTTCTCGCCAGTTCTCCAGAACCGGTAGCAACTTTTCCCAGTGTCCCTGAGAACCGCTAGCAGCTTCTTTTTTTAGGGGGGGGGGACACCTTTGGGCCTTACCTTTTCACTGGTTCCCCCACTGCACATGCTCGCCAAGCACTTGGTGTGCATGCATCCCTACAGTGCTTGGTGCGTATGCACGGCCTCCTTGCTGTCCTTGTGTTGTGGGTGGGTTGGTGGGTTGAGGTGTGTGTGTGTGCGTGCTTATTTTTATTTTATTTTATTTTTTATTATTATTTATTTTTTTCTTTGGCTCCACCCACGATGTCATGACATCATGACATTAGCTCCGCCCACACTGTGATGACATCATGGTGGGGGTAGTAAAAATTTTGACATCCCACCACTGCTTTCTATGCTTTCATGAGAGGGTGGGATGAGAGATAGAAAGGTTGAAGGTGGTTCAGGTTTCCTCCACTAGTTTAGGGTTGCAAATAGCTACTCACTTAGGCAGTGATGGCCAACCTTGGCACTCCAGCTGTTCTTGGACGTCAATTCCAAGAAACCTTGATCAGCAGGCATACTGACTTGGGCTTCTGGTAATTGAAGTCCAAGAACACCTTGGGATGCCAAGGTTGGCCATCACTCGCCTACAGTGAGTTGAGCATGAGTTCCCGGTGAATTCCTGCATCTATTTCCCACAAGCCAGTTTCCTTCTCCTTTTTTTCCACCAAAACCACAGAAACGAACGCCGATAGAAAGACGAGCAAAAACGTTTTAGGCTGGCAAACAGCAGACTCAATCTGTAAAGCTGACAGATGGTCAGCAAATATTTTCTCTTCACCTGCACACAATATTTCATGCCAGGGAGAAATATTTACTGTCGGTCTCTGGCAGACATGTTGCATTTGCCTACATTTTAATTTTAATGAAACATAATAATAATAAAGGAAAGTATTCAAAATGCATTCCCTCCCAAGAGCTTTAAAATGGTACAAATTCATAAACTAGCCCATTCTGCTGTCGGCGTAAATCATGCCTTGAATTGAGTTTTTAAATTAACAAACAAAAATACTTTTATCCATTCTGTCTCTGATGCTTACAAACAGTGGCTGGAATCATTTGCTGAGCTTATTTAAATGCACCAGAGATGACCCATTGCATCCACGAGGGCCCTGATGAGTCAACTTCTTCGTACATTCTGTTATAATAATAATTCTGTGTCTGAAATTATTCAGAGTTGAAAGGATTTTTTTGCTGGAGAAACTCTGCTCAGGGCACGCCCGAATGAAGCTCCTTCCATGTCCCCAGGAACTGGGACAGAGACGGGCGCTCAAACCGTCATGCAGTACCCGGGTCTTGAACTGCCAACTTGCAAACCTTCCAGCTAACAAGGCGAGCTTCTTAACCACTGAGCCACTGAACCCCCATACATTCTGTTGATTCAAGTGGACCTACTCTAGCTGTGGCTTAGGTAAAAGTAAAGGTCACCCTTGCTCGAAAGCCAGTCGTATCCAACTCTAGGTTTCAGTGCTCATCTCTGTTTCACAGCCGAAGAGCCAGTGCTGTCTGCTTCTGGAGACATTTCTGTGGTCATGTAGCAGGCATGACTAGACACAGGAGTGCATGGAACGCTGTTTACCTTCCCACTGAAATGGTCCCTATTGATCTACTTGCAACTTTTTGCTTTCAAACTCTAGGTTGGCAGGAGCTGGGACAAAGACAGGAGCTCATTCCATCCTGCAGTACTCGGGTATCGAACTGCTGACCTGCCGCCTCCCAGTCAGCTTCTTAGCCACTTGAGCCACTGCAGTCCCATAGCTGTGGCTTACTATGCTCAAGTAAGTCACATCGAGTAGGCTCATTTGAATCAATGCAGCAAACGGAGGAATTGACTCGCTCATTCATCCCTACTGATTTAATACACTTACTCTAGCAGCGATGGTGATCATTGGCACTCCAGATGTTCTTGGACTTCAATTCCCAGAACCCTTGGTCAGCAGGAGTGCTGAATTGGGCTTGTGGGAATTGGAGTCCAAGAACCCCTGGAACGCCAAGGTTGGTCATCTAGAGCAACTTACAACACTAGGCAAGAGATTTCCATGCAATGATGCTAACCAGTGACACGTATTAAATACCGTACAATCTTTCAAACAGGGATAGGGAATGCAATCCAGGTGAACTGGATCCCTGAAGTAGCTCTTTTCAAGCCTTCCTGTGTGTAAACTTTAGTCTACAGGCCAACAGCTGGAGTAGCGAAGAACACAATATCTTCTGTGCTTACACATGACAAAAACATCCAGAATAGGGCTAGCATTTGGTACAGAGAGGACTGGGGCCAACGATGACTTGGTGGGTCTCCACCATGACCAAACCCCGAGATGGTGCAAGAAGGACCATAAACGTTCATCACAACTGGTCTTCCTTGTGCACATAAACTTAACCAACCAGCCTCTTCATGCCCAGCTTAAGTTCTGAGCTCCAAACCAGTGACAGAAATAGATTCTGTAAACCCAGCCCTTGAATAATATTTTAAATAAGGAGTAACTAAAGAAAACAGATTTTGGGACATTTGGAAACCTTTCTTGGTGCATACATTGAAAAATAATAGAGGGAACAAGCCAGCACATGACGCATTGGGTTTTTTGGGGAGAATAAGATGGTTAGAAAAACAAGTGGTGAATTTGGTACAATGTACATAGCACATGGGTGATATTATTTCTTTTGATTGTTTTACATTAGTAATAATTTAGGTTAAGAAAAGTCAATAAACAGATAATAAAAAAGTTAGTATATAAGATAACTGTGTTTAAGAATAAAAATTGGAGGATAAATAAAAATATATGAAGAATGATATAGATGTATAAATGGAAGAACTGAATTGAAATTTATGAGGAGGATGGAAAAAACGAAAAGATATGTCTGATAATAAGTGCCGCTGATTTTATGTTATTAGTCATACATCGCATAACGAATTTAATTCATTCTGCGAGGCTGCTGCTGACATGATCTTTAGTAATGCTTAAGTATATAATAGCAAGGGACTGCAGTGGCTCAAGTCGCTAAGACGCTGACTGGGAGGCGGAAGGTCAGCAGTTCGATTCCCAAGGACTGCAGGTCGGAATGAGCTCCCGTCTCTGTCCCAGCTCCTGCCAACCTAGCAGTTCGAAAGCAAGAAATTGCAAGTAGATAAATAGGGACCACTTTGGTGGGAAGGTAACAGCGCTCCATGCGCTCCGGTGTCTAGTCATGCCTGCCACGTGACCATGGAAACGTCTGCAGAACCAGACAGCGCTGGCATTTTGGCTAAGAAACAGAGATGAGCACTGACCCCTGGAGTCGGATACGACTGGCTTTTGAGCAAGGGAAACCTTTACCTTTACCCTGCGTGGACACTTAGGAAACTTAAGTAACATCTATATTTGTAATCAGGGCATGTTAACATTTCTTATGGCCCAGATCCAGGTCATCTCCACCATTTCTGATCATGGGTTATTTGTATAACATTTGTGTAACATTTCGTGTACCTCTAACATACATAAGTTTCCTAAGTGTCCATGCAGGGACTTTGCTATTATATACTTAAGCATTACTAAAGATCATGTCAACCTTTAGTTTCCTTTGGGATAATTTCTACATTTAGTTATAAGCAAACATTACTCATTTAAATCATCAAGACCTTTGCTTGTCCACGTAAGCATTTGCTTTTTTGCCCTTTTTATGTTTCATAAGCAGTTTTCCTAAACTTCCATGTAGCTTTAGTTTCTCAAACAGCAAGGCAGCGTTTTGATTTCCATTTTATTCACATTTTATTTCTATCATTTTATTATGCCTTATCACTGCTCGGTATGCGAGTCAGACTTGCATAACGAATTTTTCACTAGGCAAGTCAGACTTTCTCTATGGAAAAACTTGCATAACGAGCGTTTCAAGGGGGGGGGGGAAATCTCATAGTGAAAAATTTTTGCTATGTGAGTTTTCCCCCATAGAAATGCGCGTTGTGCAAGTTTTTCCATAGGGAAAAGTCTGACTCGCATGGCGAAAAATTCGTTACGTGAATCTGACTCGCATAGCGAAAAACTTGCTCGTTATGTGAGTTTTTCGTTAATTAGGTGAGGTTTGGCTGTATTACTAATATCATTATCATCTTTTAAAAGTATGTTTTACGTATGTAGTTTGTTTATCTTGTAATTTTTCTTATGAATTTTTAAGGTTTTAACCTGTGATTTTAATCTACGATGTAAGCCGCCCAGAGTCGGGTCTACCTGATTGGGGCGGGATAGTAAATATGAGTAATAATAAATAATAATGAATATCTTTTTTGTTACTGTTAGTATTTTTGTTAATTCTTTAGAACCTCAATACAAAATTTAAAATAAATAAATAATCAAACCAGCCCTGTTGCTTTGCAGACACATAAAATGAGAAGCTGCTTGAAAGATAAAGCCAAAGGAAGGAAGGATTTCCACCTCTGCAGAAAACAGCATATTTTTCAAAACTACAGGTAATCTTGGTGAACCAATAGTGAGACATCCAACCTGGACATATAATTCAGTTTGGGGTTGTTGTTGTTTTTTTTACACCCCTCTGTGAGTACAGGGTAGCCAAGGAGGTCCTTGAAAGGACTAATCTCCATGTGACTGGTTTCCCAAGTGGGATCCTACAGGTAGCGTGCGTGTAGCAAGCCGTAATCCTGCAACGGACATGCCGTGATCCGTCAGCTGCCGTCTGTTTTGGCATCTCCCCAAGAGGAGCTCTCAACACAAAGGAGGACAATGGAGAGAGACACTTGACATTCTCTGGTGACCAGTGCATACAAGGCCACCTTCTGGCATGCCCTAGGCAGGTGTGTGTGTGTGTGTGGAGGAAATGCTGGCTCTTCATAAACAGATGACCAGTGTCAGAGGGCCACCAGTGAAAAGCTGAAAAGGGCAGCAGGAGAGGAAGTGAGAAGATAAGAAACAGCAGGGTGAGGTTAGGAGCCCAGGCAATGGAGCTGGACTACAGCAGGGTTACTCGTGAGCAGTTTGTTGGGTCCGGGTGGGATTCTGTTGCTCATGGATAAGCTGGCAATGAGTGTCCACATCAGAAAAAGGAATGAGATCTGTTCTGAACCCTCCATGGACAGCTCAACTGCACTTACAAAACAATTGTTCTTACATGTCATTGTGTTGTTTCCAATTTATAGCAACACAATGAACGAACGAACGAACGAACGAACGAACGAATGAACGAACGAACGAACGAACGAACGAACGAACGAATTTCCTCAACTTGGCTTTTACAAAGTAAAGTCTGTGGCTTTCCTTAGGGAATCAATCCATCTCATCTTCGGTCTTCATCCTTTCCTGCTGTTTCCCACCTTTCTTCACATTCTTGACTTTTCCAGAGAGTCTTTCCTTCTCCAGATACTCCCCATCCGTTTCATCATTTTTTTGCCTCCAGACAGTTCAGCCTTAATTTGTGCAAGGACCTCCTAACCAGTACGACAGTGGAAGCAACTGCCTCAAGAGGTGGTGAGCGCTCCAACACTGGAAGCATTCAATTGAGAATTGGAAAACAACCCTCTGTAGGACCCGTGGTGGCTCAGTGGCTAAGATCCTGAACTGAAGACTGGAAGGTCAGAGTTCAAGACCCGAGTGCTGCATGACGGAGTGAGACACTGTCTCTGACCCAGCTCCTGCCAACCTAGCAGTTCGAAAGCAGGAAACTGCAAGTAGACAAATAGGGACCACTTTGATGGGAAGGTAAACAGCGTTCTGTGCACTCCAGTGCCTCAGCATGCCTCCCACATATCCACTGAAAAGTCCGCAGATACAGACAGTGCTATAAACAGAGATGAGCACCGATCCTATAGTTGAATACGACTGATTTTCGAGCAAGGGTGACCTTTACCTGTCGGATCTGCTTTAATTTGGATTCATGCTTTAAGCAAGGCGTTGGACTTAACAGCCTCAAACTTGATAATTCTATGACTCTTAAGAACATACAGTTTGAGAAAGTGAAGTAAAAGCTACTCTGAAAGTAAGAGGAAGAAATAAATCAATACACAGGATGACAATAGAATTTGATTTGGATTCCTGCATTGAGTAGAAGGTTGGATTTGATAGCTTAAAAGGCCCCTTTCCAACTCAGTTATTCTATGATTCTGCGACCCGCTTGTTTGTCTTTCTGGTAGGTCCAGGGTATTCACAAGGCTCTCCCTCCAGCATCACCTTTCTAATAAACCCATTTGAAACCATTTTATTTTCTACTACAGACGTGCCAGAACCACAAACCAGTTGAAAGTAGAGGCCAATTTATGTACTGAACAGTTCTTTGCCAAATGGAAACACTTCCCTGCCCTATTTTAACTACACGGGTCAAAAGAACAGATCAGACTCTAGGATCAGAGAGCATTGCCTTGGTGAATCCATATTATCTTAACCTTGCACTAAAATGGTAACTTTTGCAACTGTTTGTTAAATTGGTCATTACCTTGTTAAAAAAAATAGTAAATAAGTGGCACACAGAGGAAGTAGATATTTACTAAAAGTAACTATGTTACTTGTGCCTTATTTCGGTTCTAGGAGACAGTTTGGGAATTTCTACTGTATCCTGTCGTAAGTTTGGAACAACATTAAAGGAGTATTTAGTTGAGGGACTTGGATTTTCCCTACATCATTTGGGAGGACCCTGAATAGGCGGAGGGTTGGAGTCCCTAAATGCAAGACCAACATGCTCAAGTAGGGGCTACTGGAGACAACAACGCACTGTGTGATTGTGGAGAGATACAGAATCCGGCTCATTTACTGGTCTGCCAATCGCTGTCAAAAACACACACCAATGAAGACTTAAGCTTGGCCAACGGCAAAGCCAAGAAAGTGGCTTCATTTTGGCCATCCAGGGTTCGATTATGACACCAAAAGAAGCTTGGAAATGTTGTTTTTCTGGATTTAACACCCCACAATTGCATCGACATCACCACCCCGAGACACCCAGCTCAACTTCCCAAATGAAACCCTCACGGTTCTTTCTCCCCGTCTCTCTCTTCCCCAAATTTGTGTTGTCCCTTAGCTGATCGTCTTTCAGTAGCACTGCCGGCCAATTTCACGGCGTGACCTTATTAGTCCTGATCAGCTTTCTAATAATATCTGACATTGTAAGATAGCCATCTGCTGCAGCATTTCAATTTAAAAAAAATCCACACACAAAACTATCACACATACACATGGGGAGAAGTGTGCCATATAAATATATGGATTTTCCCTCCCTCCCAAATCGAGGGAGAAAAATAACCTTTTGTGGCAAATTGCAAGCAGCTCAAACACATTGAACAAAAAAGAAACAACCATTCTTAAACCCAAATGAACTCCCCAAGTCAGCTGGCTATGGCAGGATTTTGAGCCCGAACGGAGAGATAAAACAAAAAAGAGAATTAAGGCTAAAGCAGATGCAGATTTACAGACAGCTAAATGTTGCAACACTGGAAGCTCGCTAACATTTCATCAGCCATTCCTAAGATGCTTTCCTGATTACAAAAGGATAGTTTGATTTGCTTTCCTAGCAACGGCTATGGATACGCAAACATTTTTGGTCAATGATTATATTTCATTTTTATTTCTACCCTTCCCGAGGATGAAATGATACCAAATCTTGCAGGAATAGTCTCAGAAATCTACCAGTGCAGTCTTCAAATTCCCTCTGCAATCTAATTTCACTCCAGTGTCCTTAATTTGACATTCACCTGAATGATCTCTAGATTGATTGATTGATTGATTGATTGATTGATTCAATTTATATGCCGCCCTACTTGGTGAAACCAACTCAGGGCGGCTCACAATATACAATCAAATACACAATTCAATACAATACAGTTCAATACAATATCCTAAAATGCAATACCACAAAATAAATATAAGCACAATATAGTCAATATACAATCCAAAAACAATACTCAGTACAGAACAGACAGTACTATATAATCACATAACCACATAATGGTCGGAGGAACCACACAGCCGGCCCAGTCAACCATGTGACTGGCCCGTGGCCCAAAATGTTCGGGTGCCCCGACCCTAAAACCCCCCCAGCAGTATGCAGTGATAGAAAGCAAAACAGCAAGAAAATGTTCCACCCTGTTTACCCAGGAGTAAGACAAGCCCGGAATGGATGCAATGTAACTAAAAGGCAAAGCTTCTATATATATATTTCTTGTCTTTTCCTCTTCAATATTGCGCAATCTTCGAAGGTCCTGCCAACCTCAAACCTACTGGTTGATTTCTTTCCCGCGTTTTGCTTGTGCCATTTTAGTTGCGTAAAGATCTATGTTTTAAAAAATCCGTGCCACTCGGAATTGGGTTACGGTTTCCTCGTGCACACACAGTGAGACAAATAGGAGAGCCAATCATGTAAGGAAAAAAGTTGACGAAGACTGAATTAACCAAAAAAGCACATTTACAAGCAGCTCTTAGCAAAATTGCTGTTGACACTGACTTACGCCTGGTTGTCTATAGTGTTTTTAAGTTGGAGTAGAGCAGGCTCGTCAAAGTGGTGGGGATTTTGTCGTCACAGTCTCTGCAAATTCCATCAATCTGGATGGGCCTACTCTAGCCGGGCGGGACTGCGGTGGCTCAAGTGGTTAAGACACCGAACTTGGCGACTGGAAGGTCGCCAGGTCAGCGGCTTGAGACCTGAACATTGCACCATGAAGAGAGCTTCCCTCTCTGCCCCAGCTCCTGCCAATCTACCGGTTCGAAAGCAAGACGTTGCAAGTAGATAAATAGGGACCACTTCGGTGGGGAAGGTAAACAGCTCTCCGTGCACTCCGCCATTTAGTCGTGCCTGCCGCAGATCCACAGAAATGTCTGCAAAATGTAGACAGGGCTGACTCTTTGCCTAGAAACAGAGATGAGCACTGAACCCTAGAGTTGGATACGACTGGATTTTCAGCAAGGGCGAACTTAACCTTGACTTTTACTCTAGCATCTTACTGTGCTAAGTAATAGGATTTCAGCCAATTAAATTATAAAATGATTTGTTAATTTTAACATAACTGGAAGCATTACAAAAATAAATCATTCTATCAACAGGACACTTTACATCTCAGAAAACTCAATTCAATGACCCAAAATACCGACAAATTAAGCGGTTTATTGTTACTCACGCTGTTGACATTGGGGTGGTAACAACTGAAATGGGTGACTTTTAAAATCTGTGCTGCCTTCACACACTTATTACACCAATCAACCAAACACCCACACAGATAACGATTGTTTTGATCTTTCTTGCTTGCCTGAACCAAGGCTGGGTAGTACAATGGATAAACTATCAAACAAAGAATCCTTAGGTTCGAATCCCTCATTTGCCATGGAAACTTAATAGGCAGCAGGAAATAGCAGAACCGCTCACGGAACATTTCATATATCTCAAAAATCCTATTAGGATCACCTTTTCCAGGATTGGAATGGAAAAATAAAATCAAAAGCAGCAAATACATTTTTCTAGCAAGTGAGTCCAAAGTACTGGCTAGCAACGTAACAAAATGGAAAGAACTGAGTAACAATGGTCTGTAGAAAGTGAGGCCAAGAGAAGACCTTTTGAAGCAAATGAGGTAGAGATGCATTAATGGGGAGTATCAGATCAATAGCATTTGTTGTTGTTCAGTCGCACAGTCAATTCCGACCCTATGTGACCCCATGGACCATTGCCCTCCAGGCCCCTGTCCTCCACCCTCCTTCCTCAACCCACCCAGCTCTGTGCCCGTTGCATCTACAATACCATCTAGCCATCTCATTTTTGGCCACCCCCTTCTTCTTTTGCCCTCCACCCTTCCCAGCATCAAGGCTTTCTCAAGCGAATCCTCTCTTCTCATTTGATGTCCAAAATACTTTAGCTTCATCTTTACAATTTGACCTTCTAAGGAGCAGTCAGGGTTAATTTCTTCTAAGATTGACCTGTTTGTTCTCCTCGCTGACCAGGGGACTCTCAAAACTCTCCTCCAACACCACATCTCAAAGGCGTCTATTCCTCTGCGCTCATCTTTCCTAATGGTCCTGCTCTCACAACCATACATTGCCACCGGGAATATATTATTGTACAGATTTCTCATGAGGCATATAAGGTGTTCTGGTATTCCCATATCTTTAATTACTTGCCACATTTTGTTGTGGTCCACACACTCAAAGGCCTTGGTGTAGTCAATGAGGCAGGCATGTGCCAGCAGTTGAGAAAGGCAGGCGATTACCATGAAGGTGAACCTTGGCACTCCAGGTGTCCTTGGACTTCAGTTCCCAGAAGCCCAAGTCTCTGTGGATCCATCACTGGTCTATTATGTCCGAAGCCTGTCATTATCTCTTTAAGCCTGGTCTCCTCCTATTGGATTGGTGCCTCAAAGGGAAATTTCACACAGACCAGCAATGCAACAAAAGGGAAATCAGATGTGGAATGTTGTCTCTGGTTTTAAGGAGGCAGAAGAAGACCAGGTGGAGAAAGGATGAATCTTAAAAGTAGGGACAGGACACAAGGAAAGGCCAGGTATTTATTTATTTTATTTACATTTTTATACCACCCTTCTCGCCCGGGCGACCCAGGGTGGTTTGCAACATCATAAAAGCATAATACAACCCAACCCAAACCCATTGTTAAAAACTTCAAAATTACAATTATAAAATTTAAAAAGTTTTTAAAATTTATAAAAATCAACAGGTACAGTAATACCTCGGATAACGTTTACCTCGGATAACGCTAAAATCCCATAACGTTAAGTAATCTGGGGTGGAGAATTGGATCGAATAACCTTAAGGTCCTATGGGATGGATCGGATAACAACCGCTAACGCCTGTGCGGTTACAATGTATCTCTATGGAGCTTTAACGTTATCCGATCCATCCCAGAGGATTTTAACATGGATCAGATAACACTAAAAATCGGATAACACCAAGACTTGTGGAACCGAGTCTTAGCGTTATCCGAGGTATTACTGTATGTATATTTGAGATAATAGGCAATGCTAAGTCTCTATGCAGGGCTGACCCAAGCAATTCTGCCGCCTAAAGTGGAAAGCATATCTATCTATCTATCACTGTATTTGCATTGCCGCCTCCCTCGCCGAAGCAACTCCAGGCAGCTCACAACAGTATCAAAAGTTCAAAATACCAAACGTCCCCATCATCCAGGACTAAACAATTAAAACTTTAAAAACCATTAAAACCAGATTAAAACACCCTCTCTATAAAATTGAAAAATCCGGACGGCCTTAAATAAGCTGGGGTTACAGACAAGCAGGTTTCAAAGAGGCCCTTGTGCTACTTTGTTGGCTACATATGTCGTATATACTTGATTATAAGTCGTCCCGAATATAAGTCAAGGTACCTAATTTGAACCTCTAAAACTAGGGAAATAGATTGACCTGAGTATAAGTCGGGGGTGGAAAATGCAGCAGCCGTTAATGAGTTTCAATAATTGAAACACATGAAAATACAGTAAAATTAATTAATTTAGATATTTGTATGTTTTTCAGTTTTTATGGTAGTGTTAGTGTTTGTTTTACTGTATGTTCGAACTTGCACTACTGCAGTCTTGGGACCCTTGAGATTGTTGACCCGAGTATAAGTCAAGTCCCCTTTTTGGACGTCATTTTGGGGGCTAGAAAACTAGACTTATACTCGAGTATATCCAGTAAACCCACAGGCATAAGAGCAGTACTTTTGTTTCTTTAAGGCTACCGAATCTCAACTCCTACCTTCAGAACAAAAGCTAACATGTCAAGGAGTGGATCGTAACCTACTGAAATAAACATGTTCACCTTGAAAGCAAGAAATGCAGGGAAGCTTCAAGAATCCACACCCACCTCACTTGGTTGAGAGCCACCTTCTGGTATAACTGGTTCCAGTAACATTTGGGAGAACCTCCCCAGGACAATAAAATGAGGACAGGTTCAAGCCCGCACCCCAGCTCTACCGGCATGATTCCCACCCAGCCAACAAACTGACACCAAGAGAGAGACAGAAGCCAAGAGGAAATGTTCAGTAGACTCACCAGCCAAGAACCTGGACAAGTTTTAAGAAGGCAAACGCCAAGCTCATAAGCCTTCTTCTTCCTTGTCTAGGCCAGATGTGCAAGTGACAAAACGAAGAAGGCACGTTTGGTGAACTCATTCCACAGTTCCTTCTGCCTGAGAAACATTAGCCGGCAACCCAAGGTTGCCGTTACCAGGGCACGCCCAATTGTGGTTCAAAAATAATACAATCTTCGAGAAGGCTCTTTCTGTGCATCCCTGCTAATAAGTAAACAAGCCTAATTTTAAAGAAATTTTTAAACCAGTGGCTCCCAACATAGGCGGCATGCCTCACAGTGGGACTTCATTTCCCAGAAGCCTAAGTCCAGGGGTGCCCAAACTATGGCCTGTAGGCCAGATTCGGCCTCCAAAACCAATTCATCTGACCCTTGATGCTCCCGGAAGCAGAAATAAAGCACACCTGTGTGGGCGCATTTTACTTCTGCTTCCGGGAGTGATGAGGGCAGCACAAGCTGGAAGAATTGGCGTTGGGGGCCGGATCTGGCCCACAGGTCATAGTTTGGGCACCCTCGGGGTAAGCAGAGAAAATGGCAGCCTAAAATCTATCTCATCCTGTTGCTAAACAGATTGGAAGGCCTGTTTTGCTTCCGGTGGGAGGAACCACGTGACTGGCCCACTGAACCACGTAACCAGCCCACAGCCCAAAAAAGTTTGGCCATCCCTGCCTAAGTCAGGACACTGGCTGGTCAGTGCTTTGGGGAATTGACTTAGGCTTCTGGGAACTGAAGTCCAAAAACCACAGACTGAGAAACACTGGTTTAGACTGAAAGCCAGAAAGGTTACAGGGATTCGTCAGTGCCTTGTGCAGAGAGTTGTGTGCATGGCCAAGGAACCTCAGAAGAAGAGACTGGAGAACATCTTTTGCGTATCCTCTATCTAGACATCCCTAGAAAAGGGTCGTCATAGATCAGAATCAACTTGACTGCATGTAATTAACATAGTCAATGTGTGACAACCTCTCCAAATGCAGGCAGGAAAGGAGGACATTGGCTGAAGACTTGAGAGAGTTATGTTCACATTCCACGGAGTCAAGAAATTCTTTCAGCTTTTGGGTTGCTGTGAGGATGAAAGGGAGAAGAAGAGAATTATGGACACCACCTTGAACTCTACGGAGGAATGGTGAGTAGACATAACTAACAACAAAGCTCAAGGCTGGCTCTGAATGAAGGGGAAATTGTAGCACGAATCCATCTGGAGGTCTCATGTTGCAATAGGTTGACCCAACATAGCTGTCAACTCCTGGTTCTCAATCTCTGGCTCTCCAGATGTTGTGGAGCTCCAAGGCTAGAATGCTTGCTGGACCACAGGCTATGCTGTTTGAAGTCCAAAACAGCTAGAGCAGGAGTGGCCAACCTTGGAGCTCCAGCTGTTCTTGAACTTCAATTCCCAGAAGCCCTGATCAGCTGGTGTGCTGACTTGGGCTTCTGGGAATTGAAGTCCAAGAACACCTGGAGTGCCACGGTTGGCCACCCCTGATATAGAGAGCTAAACACTCAGAACCACAGCTTGAGGGTCTCCAAAGGAGTAGTTTCCCATCACCTGCCAAAGATCCTTAACTGACCTTGACAGGGAGGCAGCTTTAGGGCTTTCTGCAAGCAAAGCATATGTTCTCAAGACCGAATTACAACCCTGTCCTTCTAAGGGAGCTTTACCCCAACGAACCCTCCCTTCTTAAATCATTGATCCTTCTAAAAATGGAAATGCCTCCAAAAGGGTAACCTCTGTTTCCTGCTCTAGATCCTGACCTTGATGCAATGTGTGTGTTCCGCAACAACCTTCTAGCAAACCACTTGGTGGTCCAGCCTTGCTCGGACCTTCAGGAAAGGCACAAAAAGGACCTCAGTTGGCAAAGCTGAGATTGACGACAAACCGTGTGGACTCCTCAACCTTTGATAAGGTGGCAACAGCGGCACCCAACATATGACTAATACCTCTACTTTCTTTTCTGAAAGCCCTCACATGCATGGGGCAGGCCGGTTTGCCAAAGCTGCTGAGAGGCACACAAGGGCAACGAAGACATGCACACTACGTGCAAAGCATGTAAGGCTGTGTGGAACGGACAAGAGCTCCTGAAATATTCATGCAGCTGTGAGCTTGGCGCTATGGTAATTTCCCCACTCCTTCGTCGGCACGTCTGTCCAGAGAACACCCTCGCTAGCAAGCCAGAGGAGGTTGGAGATGCGCAAGGAATATGGGCTGGGAAAGGACAGAGAGTAGCAGAGCTTCCAAAACCACTGACCTACAAACTAAGGGGCAAATGGTGTCTAATTCATGGTGTCAACAATGCTCGAGTTTTAGGGCTGGCTTTTCAGTATAGCCTGGGTTAGATGCAACAGGCGGCCCCGTGCCCAAATCTGTGGGTCCAAGGGTTCCCCCAATGGCATCGCTATTTTTTGGGTGTGTGTGTGTGTGTGTGCTTCAGAGCCTTTGTATCCCCCCTCCCATTCCAGAAGGGGCCGTTTGTGTCTGCATGACATTTCCGCGGACATGTGGCAGGCGTGACTCGGCGCCGGAGTGCATGGAACGCTGTTACCTTTTCAGCCGAAGTGGTACCTATTCA
This sequence comes from Furcifer pardalis, assembly GCA_030440675.1. Lineage (NCBI taxonomy): Eukaryota > Metazoa > Chordata > Lepidosauria > Squamata > Chamaeleonidae > Furcifer > Furcifer pardalis. Next base: position 33,893,328 of record CP126899.1, on the reverse strand, counting down.
TCTACTTGCAATTTCTTGCTTTTTTTGAGCTGGAGGAGCTGGGCCTGACGACGGGAGCTCACTCGGTCGTGGAGCACTCAGGTCTGGAACTGCTGACCTTCTGGTTGTCGAGCTTGGCGTCTTAACCACTAAGCCACCATGAGAACTTCTCAGCAGTCAAATTAGGCACTGAAGGCTAATCCTTCGTTGCTTTGCATTCATCTTCTAAGATCAACAGAGCACCAAGCACGGAACAGCCTGTTTGCATAGCAATGTTTAACGACATGTTTTCTCTGAACACAGAGATTTACAACCCATGCTTTGTGACACGACAATGTGCAAGTTGAATCCCGGCCTTTTGGGTGAAGTGTCTTTTCCAGACTCAAAAGCTACACGCCACCCTTCGCTGGAAGCCAAATTAAACGGCTATTTTGAAACCTGACCTATTTTCCTCATTTTAGTGATCTATTTCGGTGGATCCCTCGTTTTAATGGATTTTGCTTTGTGTCCTCTCCTAGGGAGGCAGGGCGAATGGCAACAGGGAAATATTTTAAACGAAGAGGTCCTCGTCTATATCCTACTGTCATTTCCATTTGAAAACAACAACAACCAACCAAGCCTGTTGCAATGAGGATAACGGTTCGGAAAAGATTAAACCAGAAGAATCACATTCTTTTACAATTAAATACCACCGATTGCTCCTGTGCAAAGATCTGTCGATTTCTGGCACTCTTGGGCCAATTACTGCCGCCTCAGTCACCCCAATTACACATTTCAGCTCCGCTGTAACACGATCTGAAAGGCGACGGCAGGTTGATTCTTTCTAACTAGCCCCAGGTTTTCCCCTTCAAAGCATGCATTTATCAGGCCAAGGCCCATCCTTCTTCTTTTGTCTGTGTCCCGCACTTAAGTCCTCATCCGTGCATGTTTCTGTCAGTCATCGGCAGACCAGTCAATAAGGCAATGGATTCTGTATTGCTACACAGTCACACAATGTGTTTTTTTTTATCCACCAGCAGCCCCTACTTGACCGTGTTGGTCTTGCGTTGAGGAACTCCAACCCTCAGCCTAGTCAGGGTCCTCCAAGTGACGTAGAGGAGGTTGAGTTCCTCGACTAAATCCTCCTTTAACGTTGTCCAGTGAGCGCCTTCCTCCCATTTTATAATTTGGTTTTGCTCTTGTGTACCCTGAAGAACAGGAGGTCTCAACCTTTGAAAGCCAGGGGCTGGGTCATGCTCCCCCAGACAGCTTTAGGGGCCAGGTGACCATTTTCTATCGTTTCAAACGTCGGGGATTTTATGTATGTCGCCCAGAGTCACATGGCGATTGCGGCGGTTACAGAGATGGGCTGTAACAGGTTCTCACCAGTTTGCCAGAACCAGTAGTAACTTTCCCCAGTGTCCCGGAGAACCGGTAGCAGCTTTTTGGGGAAACCACCTTCGGGTCTTACCTTTTCACTGGTTCCCCCACTGCGCATGCACGCCAAGCACTTGGCGTGCATGCATGCCTACAGTGTTTGGCGCGTATGCATGGCCTCCTTGCTGTCCTCCCAAGCGGGGAGGAGGAAGAGAAGCTGCCAGCCTGAAGCTCCCTATAGCCTCAGGCTCCCCAGGGTAAGTGACTCACCTTTGGATGTGGTGTGTCTGTGTGTATTTAATACCTTTACCTATATTGACGTACTACCACAGTTCCTAAAAAGGCCTGGTGGCCAGCAGGCCTGGCGGCCTGGCTTGGGGTTTTTAAGCAAAGTATTGGAGTTACCTCATCAATATGCTACACCTGTGCTGTTCCAATTGCTGTTCCAATTGGAAAACCCTTAAGGAGGTTCAGCTGTTTTACATTTACATTAAGGCATATTATCCTAGGGAACTGCTTAGGCAAAGACTTAGTACCTAACTTCTTTAACTGTTGAAAAGTTGAAAAGTGCCAAAAATGAAGCCATCTTGTGGTGAGTTCATTCTGTAGTTCCTTCCATCTGACCTAGTGTGAGAGAAAGATTAGCCAGAATAAGCTTTAAGCTCTGGTTTAAAAGCTCTGGTTGATTTGTGTTTGTGGTGGGTGGGTGGGTGTATTTTAATTTTAATTAATTAATTAATTAATTTACGGGTTTGTGGGTGGGTGGGTGGGTGGGTTGAGCAGTGTGCGTGCGTGCTTATTTTTATTTTATTTTTAAATTATTTATATTTTTTAATGTTTTTTAATTTGGACTCCACCCATGACATCATGACGTTAGCTCCGCCCACACTGTGATGCCATCACGGTGGGGTAGTAAATTTTTTTGACATCCCACCACTGGGCGGTTATACAAATTGAATAAATCATTAAAAAAAAAATTGCAATTCTTCCATCACATGGAACTTCTTGGTGTGGTGGAGATGGTGGTTGTCCACATGAAATGATGCCATGTGGCCTGTGAGCCGCAGGTTGAGAATCCCTGCTCAAGAAGGATTCCTGGATCTGAGCTGGCCAACTTAAGGCTCATATCCGTTCAGAGGGTCTTGAGGTGAGCCCAACTTTCTCTCCTTATCAAACTCACAAATGCGCAGAGTCTCTAGGCCAGAAGGAAGACTTAAACTCTGTTCTTGAGTTCTCGTCTTGCAGGCTCAAATGCAATGCAAAGGCAAAGCTATTGTCCTGCCACTTGGGCAGCAAGAGATACAGTGGTACCTCGCTTAAAGAGCATAATGCGTTCCACAGGATTGCTCTTTAAGCGAGTTTGCTCTTCAAGCGAAACACCATTGAAAATGACCAATTGTGGGGGGGGGGGGATTGCGAACCCCAATTTATTTGTTAAGCGAGTTTTTGGTTGGTTTTATTTGTGAACATTCAGAGAAAATTCTGCTCTTTAAGCGAGTTACTCTTTAAGCGAGACGCTCTTTATGCGAGGTTTGACTGTATGCCGGTTTCTTTCCAACTCAACAGATCAACAGAAGGAAACCAGCATGCTCAGAGCTAAAATAAATAAATAAATAAGAAAATATCCTCCAGTTCCTAGGCTGGACTTGCACCAAATTGGAAGGCTCAGACCTCACTGTGGCATAAAATGTTCAGCCGCTGAACAGATGTTGTAAAAAGCAATGTAAACATATTAATCCTCTTATCCAAAATAATTGTGCTGATACTGCTAGATGTGGCTGAAAGCATTCAAGGACACAGCAGAGCGAAGAAGAGGGGGAAACCCATCCATCCATCCAGAGAGAGAGAGAGAGGTTCAAGGATCTGTGAATTAGTCGTCGGAGATTTCTGGCTCTTCTACTCTCAGAAGAAAATCTCCAAGGAGGCAAAGCATGCCAACAAAACAAAGGTAAGAGGGTTTGACTGGAAAGGGAAAATAGCTTGGGTTAATTAGGAAGATTATTGGTTAAGAGGCTCGCCTTGTCAGCTGGAAAGCTGGCAAGTCGGCAGTTCGAGACCCGGGTACTGCATGATGGATTGAGCACCCGTCTCTGTCCCAGCTCTTGGGGATAAGAAAGGAGCCTCCTTTGGGCGTTCCCCGAGCGGAGTGTCTCCAGCACAAATCCTTTCAACCCAGAATAATTTCTGGCACAAAATTATTATTATTATTATTTAATTGTCATCATTGATTTCACCATTTCCCTTTCTATCCTGCCATTCCTGTAGTGCAAGAGATCGCAACCTTTTAAAGCCAGGGGGGCCATTGGGTCACGCTCCCTCAGACAGCTTCAGGGGCCGGATGGCCATTTTGCCCTTCCTCCAGCACGTGGTACTTCCTGGTGTGGTGGAGGTAGTGGTGGGCCACATGAAATAGTGGTGTGGGCCGCATCCAGCCCACAGGTTGTGAATCCCAGCTGTAGTGTGTACGCCAGCTTACAAACACCATGAAACAGAACAGAACAACCTCTAATCAGCTTACACCTTAAAAAATGACAATTACTGTATATACTCAAGTATAAGTCGGGTTTTTTTGGCCCTCAAAATGAGGTCCAAAAATGGGACTCGAGTTATACTTGGGTCAACATAAACACTCAAAAACGTGCCCAAACAAATGTCTCAATTAATTAATTTTATATATTTCCATTTATTTTAATTATTGAAACACACTAGCAACTGCTGCATTTTCCACCCCCGACTTATACTCGGGTCAATCTATTTCCCTAGTTTTAGAGGACCAAATTAGGTACCTCAATGTATATTCGGGATGACTTATAGTCAAGTATATATGGTAAAATCATTACAGCAGTGTATCAGAGAGCCGAATGTGACAGTGTGCCACAGGGCACACATTGCTTGTGAGATTATAGTTCCACAACTATTTATGAACCCCAACAGGACTCTGGCCTAGCAAATTGTATTGGGTGCAAGCTTTCGTAAGTCATAGTTGACTTCAGTTTGGCCATCCCTGCCTAAGTCAGGACACTGGCTGGTCAGTGCTTTGGGGAATTGACTTAGGCTTCTGGGAATTGAAGTCCAAAAACCACAGACTGAGAAACACTGGTTTAGACTGAAAGCCAGAAAGGTTACAGTGATTCGTCAGTGCCTTGTACAGAGAGTTGTGTGCATGGCCAAGGAACCTCAGAAGAAGAGACTGGAGAACATCTTTTGTGTATCCTCTATCTAGACAACCCTAAAAAAGAGTTGTCATAGATCAGAATCAACTTGACTGCATGTAATTAACATAGTCAATGTGTGACAACCTCTCCAAATGCAGGCAGGAAAGGAGGACATTGGCTGAAGACTTGAGAGAGTTATGTTCACATTCCACTGAGTCAAGAAATTCTTTCAGCTTTTGGGTTGCTGTGAGGATGAAAGGGAGAAGAAGAGAATTATGGACACCACCTTGAACTCTACGGAGGAATGGTGAGTAGACATAACTAACAACAAAACTCAAGGCTGGCTCAGAATGATGGGGAAATTGTAGCATGAATCCATCTGGAGGTCTCATGTTGCAATAGATTGACCCACCACAGCTGTCAACTCCTGGTTCTCAATCTCTGGCTCTCCAGATGTGGTGGAGCTCCAAGGCTAGAATGCTTGCTGGACTCACAGGCTATGCTGGTTGAAGTCCAAAACAGCTAGAGCAGAGGTGGCCAATCTTGGAGCTCCAGGTGTTCTTGAACTTCAATTCCCAGAAGCCCTGATCAGCTGGTGTGCTGACTTGGGCTTCTGGGAATTGAAGTCCAAGAACACCTGGAGTGCCACGGTTGGCCACCCCTGATATAGAGGGCCAAACACTCAGAACCACAGCTTGAGGGTCTCCAAAGGAGTAGTTTCCCATCACCTGCCAAAGATCCTAAACTGACCTTGAGAGGGATGCAGCTTTAGGGCTTTCTGCAGGCAAAGCATATGTTCTCAAGACCGAATTACAACCCTGTCCTTCTAAGGGAGCTTTACCCCAACGAACCCTCCCTTCTTAAAGCATTGATCCTTCTAAAAAGGATGGCTACATTAGACAAGTTATAGTGGTTTCATTCCACTTAAACGGCCACATCTCCACCGCTACAGAATCCAGGACTGGTGGCGATATTACCTAAAATGCTCTCTTGTCGTTCAAGGAAGGGCAAAAGAGGTCTTGGCAAAGAATGAATAGCTCCTCATCAAACTGCAAATTCCAGTATTCCCTAGGATGGCACCACATCCCTCTTAAAGTGGAGTCAAACTGCTACAACTGCACCGCATGCAGATATCCTTCATCTTCAAGGGACCACATTATTATCATTAATAAGACCTTTAATGGCATCAACAACAAGTGCATAAAAGATCCAAGTACAATGAGGTAAAAGCCCGGTGCAACATTAAGAGGGGATAGATAGGGGGCACACGGTTTTTGATTCAACTAACACACACAGCTAGAAAATTTTCCTTAGAGCCATTGGACTTCTTTACCAATAATTTCAATATTTTGTAATTTTTCAGTAGAACACTACTGGTATCGTTCCACCTAAGATAAGGAAAGAAGTACCAGTGGACACCAAGAGAACTAAGCAAGGGAAGGACCCTTGACATCCTCTGAATGGAGATGAGCCTCAAGTCCACCGGCTCAGATCTAGGAATTGCTTTATGGCAAGAACAAACATTCTTGAGGGTACGCAAGAGTAAAACCAAACTAGAAGACGGAGGAAGGAGCTCACCGGACAAAGAATAACATTAAAGGAAGATACAGATCTCAACCTCTCCTACATCACTTGGAGGACTCTGAACAGGTCGAGGGTTAGAGTTCCTAAATGGAGGACCAAGATGCTCAAGTGGGGGCTAATGGTGGACAACAACACACTGTGTGAATGTGGAGAGATGTGGAGAGATACAGAATCCAGGTCATCTGCTGGTTACTACAGGAAACGTGTCCCAATGAGGTGCAAGAAACAAAATAAAATTGCTTTATTTAGGCAGTTTGAAGTCTGATTGAGACACAAAAGAAGTAGGATACTAAGCCCATGCCTCCTTCTCTTTTTAAAACCATTCACTCTTTTAGAGTGTCTTATTCCTTCCCCTCCTGGGCACAGACAGACTCACAAACTTGTTTTGGGCAATTCGAAAACACCTATCCATACGATTCCTTAGAATATACAGTATTTATGTCGTCCATGTTGGGTTTTTTTTTAAAAAAATGTTTTTTACATTCTGAATAAGGTTAAGTAAAGGGTAAAGGTTTCCCTTGCTCGAAAGCCAGTCGTATCCGACTCTAGGGGTCAGTGCTCATCTCTGTTTCTAAGCCGAAGAGCCAGCGCTGTCTGCTTCTGCAGATGTTTCCATGGTCATGTCCCACCAAAGCGGTCCCTATTTATCTACTTGCAATTTCTTGCTTTCGAACTGCTAGGTTGGCAGGAGCCGGGACAGAGACGGGAGCTCATTCCGTCCTGCAGTACTTGGGAATTGAACTGCTGACCTTCCGCCTCCCAGTCAGCGTCTTAGTGTCTTGAGCCACTAATTTCTTGATCTTTTTTTTGTCCTGAAACTTCAAATCAAGATTAGAGACATATGGAGCAGACTAGAGGATGAAATCTCCCATATTGTCATCAAAGGGTCCACTCTAGTTGGCGAGAACAACAACAGATGTTATGAATGAGGATGGTAGGCTGGCCTCTCAAGAGAGATACTCTACAACAGGGATTATCAACCTGTGGCCTGTGGGCCAGATGTGACCCACAGCACCATTTCATATGCCCCCCCCCCCAAGTGCCATGTAGCGGAGGAAGGGCAAAATGGCCGTCCGGCCCTCAATGCTGTCTGAGGGAGAGTGACCTGGCCCCTGGCTTTAAAAGGTTGAGAACTCGTAATCTACAACACCAGAAAGGAGATTTGGGAGTGGCCACCCTCCATACTATCATACTTTGCACCATCAGCAAAAACTCTCCAAAGATTACATTTAATCAAATCAAACTAATGCAATTACAAACTAACAACGAGAGAGTCACAGCAGCAGGGAAGGAACATAATACTGGAGAAAACCCCAATCAGGGAGCACTAACAATCGTTTTCTTTGACAGGCGAAAGGGAGGGTGTTGGGTTGTCAGTTCTCCAGAAATGGGCCGCTCCAAGGTCACGGTGGCATTTCTGCTTTCAACAAATTCAAACAGCTAAAAGAGGAAGCCAAGGGAGAACAGGCCGTCCTCCTCCTTCCTCAGATCCCCCACCCTCGCCCCAAGGAGAATCACTTCCTGCAACGGAATTATTCCAGCTTCATAAACTGTATTAGACCAACCTACGGAAGCCACGTGGTATGCGAGAGAGAGTGCGCGCCTTCCCTTTTGATGGGGAAACATGTGCGGGATGTTTTATGGAACGCACGTGAGCAAAAGAAGCCACAGCAATCCTCTGGCATAGAAAGGAAGGAAGGAAGGGGGGGAGAGAGAGAGAAAGAAAGAAAGGGAGAGAGAGAGAGAAAGGAGAGAAAGAAAGAAAAGAGGGGGAGAGAGAAAGAAAGAAGGGGGAGAGAGAAAGGAGGGAAGGGGAAGAAAGAAAAAAGGGAGAGAGAGAGAGAAAGGAGAGAGAGAGAAAGAAGGGGGAGAGAGAAAGGAGGGAAGGGAAAGAAAGAAAGGAAAGAAAAAGAAAGAAAGGCGCAAAAGAAAGAAGGGAGAAAGAAAGAATGAAGAGAAAGAAGGGGAGAGAGAAAGGAGGGAAGAGGATGAAAGAACAGAAAGAAAGAACTAAAGAAAGGGGAGAAAGAACAAAAGAAAGGAGAGAAAGAAAGAAAGGAGAGAGAAAGAAAGGAGAGAGAGAGAAGGGGAGAGAGAACGGAAGGGAAGGAAAGGAAGAAAAAAGGGAGAGAAAGAAAGAATGAAAGAAGGGAGAGAGAAAAAGAAGGGGAGAAAGGAGGGAATGGGAAGGAAGAAAGGAGAGAAAGAAAGAATGAATGAATGAAAGAAGGGAGAAAAAGAAAGAAAAAGAGAGAAAGGAAAGAAAGGAGGGAAGAAACAATGGAACAAAGGAAGGTGGGCAGGAGAGATAAAGAAAGAAACAAAGAATGAATGAAAGAATGAATGTGGGAAGGAGAGATCAAGAAGGAAGGAAGGAATTAATGGATGGACCAATGGATGGATGGACCAACCAATGCACCAACGAAGATTCTTGCCATTTCAGCCTGAGGAAGGCTGGAAACCAAACAGGACATGTACAGAATCGCTACATTTAATATTATTTTTCTGCCATCCTCAGGGCAGTTTTCTCAGGGCAAGCCCCTCCCTTTGCTAGCCTGTTGATCTGAGACAGACAATAAGTTGGAGCAAATCTTCTTGTTCACAACCAGGCAATAAACCAAAGACCCCTCCCTCGTCGTATCAAAACACTCAGTGGCTTTCTTTAATCACACAAATTGCACCCGACACATTTGTGGACCTTCCTGCTCTTTTCCAACTCAAATTTTCCTTCCCATGTAAAATCAGATCTTCAACCCAGGTTGGAAGCTTTCCAAGGTTTTAGGCTGGACCCTTTCCTAGACTATTTGGTGACCACCCTTCCAATAAGTAGCTGGAACCTTTCTTACATTACATGGATTATCTGGTGGCCACCCTTCCAATAATTAGCCAGGCTTGACCCTGCTTAGCTTCCTACATCTGGCAAGATCAAGTTTGGTTCAGGGTGGGAGAGGAAGCGAGAGGGGGGGAAAGAAATATTTCACAACTTCATGGCCAAGGTTAGCATGGCCAAGGTCAATTATGTCATGGTTTTAGCTTCCATTTAACACAAGACACTTTCTTTACACATGAATCGGCTTTACTGACTGCCACAGAGTGCCAATATTAGCAGTCTGGACTACACCCGCCACATTTGCTGCATCTAGAGATGATGGGTGTTGTAGTCCAAGGGGAAAGACAAACTATGGTCAAGGTCTCCAATGGGATCTAGTTATGGCACTTATGGAAAGAAGGGGTTCTGTAGTTTCCGATGGAGGCATTACCAAAGACTTTCTGTGTCGTGCAACTAAACCCGGCACATGGAAGCTCATGCAATATAACCACATGGTCCATCTCTGAGTCACAGCTGCCTCTGAAAGCTGTCGAGGGAACCAAGCAAGGTGGATTCTTCCCGCGCTTGCAAAATTTGACAAGTCAACCGCCGCCTTGACAGAGAAACAGTGAAAAGGCAAGACATATGTCAGGTAATCCTTACCTTTAGTGAGTCAAAGCAAGCAATAACTCGTCCATTTTCCACGTGGCAACTTCTCGAGGGGTGAGCAAACTTGCACTCGGTGTCGGAGCGAGAACACGTCCCCCTCTGAAACTCCCGGCACACTTCTAATGTCAGCCATTTTGTATCGCGGACCAAGGATACGTTCATGGCCATTGTAAGGAAAATCACCCCTCCCTCCAAAAAAGGAAGGGGGTGAGAAAAAAATAAAATGCAAGAAACAACCACCTTCTCCAGAAGATTTAAACTGCTGCTGGGTGTTTTTTTTTTTGCAGTGGGGGAGGAAAAGTTTCTTTAGAAAACAAACAAAAAGGAATTCAAGTTTTTAAAAAAATGTGAAGAAATCTTGTTGCTTTGGTAAAAAAATTTCTTTGTCAGCACTTAGGTTTCCATTGAACTCAAAACTGTGTTGGTCGAAAGCAAAAATTAAACATAAAGCCAAACCATAAAATAGAAATCGCATCAGAATTAAATTGGAAAAAAAATCAAATTAGAGGCCAGCTCTTAAAAGTGCAATTGTTGAAGTCAAAATAGAAATGTTATATATTTATATATTTATTTATATATGTGCATGTATGTATGTGTGTTTATATATATAATATTTTGTGCCACTGCCCAAATTGTTATTTCAAAATAACTGGCAGATTTTTAATCTCTCTCTTTCTCTGTCTAAAGGATTCTGTGCTCTCCAGTTACCAGTTTCAATTATTCTTACGCAAAAAGAAAACAAAATCCCCACAAAAACAAAATCCAGACACTAATAGCAATGCCACAAGTTAAGTAACTTTGTTTCTTGGCGAGAGTAGAAATCTTTGAACAACTTTCTAATCTTTGTCTCTTGGGGGAAAAAAAGTGGGTGGAAATTTTTTAAACCGCAAGAAGTGTTATCTCTCCCTTTCGTTGGTTGGTAGTTCTTTTCAAAAAAAAAATATCGAGTTTGCTACATAGCCAGGAGTAAATTGAGCAAACTGAAAATTGCAAAAAAAAGGGTGGGTGGGGGGAAAGGGGTGTAAAAAAACAGGAAAAGAAAGGATGGATGGGTTTGCCGTCAGGATATGAACTGCTAACAACGCCAAACTTTTTTTAAAATCAAAAATAAAGTCCCAAATAAAAGTGGTGGGGAAGGAGAAGGGAATATATATATATATAGAATAGTGGGCGAGGCAAAGCCTTAGGTAGAGATCCAAGCAGTGTCAGCGTTGTCGGCGGCTTCAAAGAAGGCACTTTTCAGTAAAACCTGCAGAAGAGAAGAAATAGGATCAGCAAAGTACAAGGAAAGACCCCACCCTTCAACGTACAAGTTGATCTGAGAGAGACTCATTTGAACAAGAACATCTCCCAATGCAGACAGTCGCATAGCATACAGAACTCAGCTATTATCCTTGTGCTTTTAATTTTAAAAAATAATTTCAAAAGAGAGGGAAAAGAGATTGAGAGAAGGGCATTTGTCACCCAGGAGGAAACAACCAATTCAATTTTACCATTGTTACTGAAAGTCCGGGCGAGCTTCCAATAAAGAAGGCCGTTTCATATTCATCTGACTCTGGCAGACATTCATCATTTCCCTCCCTCCCCTGTTTCTCCCTTTCCGTGCCCACCGTGCGGGAAATGCCTCCGCCTGGCATGGCGACGGATGGCCCCTCCGGTGCATCCGCGATATGCTTCCGAGCTGGCAGCAAGACCCAGATAAAACATGGCACTCCCAAAATTGGCACGCCGTGGTCACGGAGAAGGGGAATGCACGGCAATATGGGCCTGTCTGGGGAAAATGGCTCCGGTATGACGAGTCCTTGTGTTCGCAAGCAAAAAAAAAAGATCGCAGCAAAGAGGAGGGAGCAATTCTGCTTTGGCTTTTTACACACACGCACACTATGGCATCCATGAGGGTGTTGTCAGGGAATGCCATGAGAGACAGCGCTGGGTGGGTGGGTGAAATGCAATTCCACATCCAGACAAAGGAGAAATAAGATTGCTGTCCTGTTGTTATTTTGTGATGCGATAAGTCCTCCGGAGGAAGTGTTTGTGTGTATGAATGACAGGCAGGGAGAGGGTTTATTGTGACATTCCATGCTGGAATCGACGCAGGATACAAAGAAAATCCGGAGCAGAAACCCTGAGCGCTGCTTCACCCCATTAACTACTCTGTGTCTGTTGGGCGTATCTGCTTAACTCCCTGATCTCTAGTGAAGGCTCAGCTGTCATGCTTCCTTCCACCCGCCTCCCCCTGGGCAGGTTCTCCTACACATTTTTGTCTGGAAAAATCTAAACCCACACTGAAATTTCAAGCCAGCAGCACTCTCCCTAGAAAACCCTGGAAAGAATAGCGCTAAGTCACACTTGACGCGATGGCGTGGAATTATTATAGTATTGCCATATAACTAAGGCAGGGATGGCCAAACTATGGCCCATGGGCCGCCCCCAAGGCTATTCCATCAGGCCCGTGATGCACTCGCCAAACCTGGAAGTAAATAGGGATGCTTCTGTGCATGCGCAAAAAAAGCAGTCATTTTACTTCCTGGTTTGTGGCGGGCGCTTCTATGCCAAACCGAGACGTAAAATGGCCACTTTCACACATAAACAGAAGCCTACATGCCAAAACCAGGAAGTAAAATGGGTGCTTTTCACACATGTGCAGAAGCTTTGGCACCAAACTAATAAGCAAAATGGCCACCGCACATGCGCAAATACGCTCTGCTCCGGGGCGATGGTGTGGACCCTGGCTCTTAGACAGATGAGGGGGCCGTTTACGGCTGCCGTAAACATGTCCATGGCTGATTCCGGTGGCAGCTGGAGTGAGGGCAGGGGCCAGATTATTTGGCACCATGGGCTGGATTTGGCCCGCAGGCCATAGGTTCCCTACCCCTGTTCTAATCCTTTATTTTAACAAGGAATGTAACTGCTGAGAAACAGTCAAGTCAACTTGTATTCCAAATCTCTCAAAGCACCTTTGCTTTAATTGGTATTTGGTTTCAAATATCAGCACACACATCCTGCGTTGTTATTGCTTCCACACAATGTCATCACCATACGGTATTATATTTCCAAACCTTAAATGACTCCCTCATTTCCTAAGCATATCCTGTTCCAAGAGCATAAAAAGATGAGGAAGATGCTCAACAGCACAGAGGAGGAAAGGAAACGCAGAGGGATTCAAAACACCATCGGTCAAGAAAGACTGTCTCACTATGACTTTCTGGAACAGGGGTTCTCAACCTAAGGCCAGTGGGCCGGATCCAGCCTGCAGCACCATTTCATGTGGTTCCCCACCCCTCCAAAGGCACTGAGAAACCAAATGGCTGTTCTTTGAAGCTGTTGGGACACAATGGCCATCGCCACTGTGCAAGGCAGAGCAAAATGGCCATCCGGCCCTCAAAGCTGACTGAGAGAGCATGACCCGATCCCTGGTTTGAAAAGGTTGGGACCCCCTGTTCTGGAGGAAAGAAGCCACCCCATTGGTAACACCATGCTCTCCCTAGTTTGGTTGCCATCCTTGTGTACAAATTCAAGGACATTGTTGTGGGTGTGCTGCTGTCAAGCCCCTTCCAATTTAGGATGATCCTGTGAACGAGTAACCATCAGAAGATCCTGTTGCTGAGTGAATGGCTTAATGGTTAGAGCAATACAACAACAGAACCCATGACCTTGAGAGGTGGTGAGGTCTCTAACACTGGAAGCCTTCAAGAGAGAATTGGACCCCGGTCCGCTTTGATTTGGATTCTTACATTGAGCAGGGGAGTTGGACTCAATCGGTGGCTCAAGTGGTTAAGTCACTGAACTCTCTGACTGGAAGGTCAGAGTTCGATTCCCGAGTACTGCATCATGGAGTGAGCTCCCGTCTCTGTCCCAGCTCCTGCCAACTGAGCAGTTTGAAAGCAAGAAATTGCAAGTACTGTAGATAAAATAGGGACCATTTTGGTGGGAAGGTAAACTACATTACTTACACTCCAACATCTAGGCATGCCTGCCACATGTCCCACTTTGGTGGGAAGATAAACAACATTACTTACACTCCAACATCTAGGCATGCCTGCCACATGTCCATGGACACATCTACACATGCAGACAGCACTGGCTCTTTGGCTATAAACAGAGATGAGCACTGAACCCCAGAGTCGGCTACGACTGGCTTTGGAGCAAGGGCAACCTTTACCTAACTCAGTGGCTCTAGGATTCTTGGGAAAGAGAGCAACCAAAAAAATTGAATGGATCAGCTTAATAAAGAAAGTCTCAGGTTTGCATTTGCAAGACTAGATCTGCTAAGGATAAAACCTTTAGAGGTCACAGATTCACAGGATTCATATAAAATGGAAGCCATTTGACGGCATATAAGAACATCAGCATGGTGAATGGTTTGATAATTAAGCAGAGATTGGACAAGTTACTTTCCCAAAGGAAAATTCCCAGAATTCCCCAAGGCAACTCCTCCTCCCAAGGACCTCTTCTGAGCTCTGGAATTGCAGAAGGAGAGCTTTCTCCGGGTCGGCCCGAGTTTCAAAGAACGTCTGGCAAACCCTATTTGAATCTGCTAAGACAGTTTCCAACCCGTCCATGCAAAGGAGAAGGTGTAGCACCGACAGCTTAACTGATGCTTCAGCCTCAAATGGGCAAAATTCCACCAACAAGTCAGCACAGGCGGCTGGATGGGTGCGGAGAAGCTGGAATTCTCTTAGGAATCACGGCGAACCAACCCACCCACCCAAGCCTTTCGGTGGCTTTGAACCAACAGAGGAAGAGCATTGTGCAAAATTGGAAGCAGCACCAATGGAAACATAGCATGTGTGTTACGTTGTGCAAGCTGTCCTAAACTTGTCCCATGAATCAGCACTGGGCGAAGGATAGGACTGTTTAAAGCAGGGGTGGAGGATCTGCAGCCATCCAGGAATGGTTGGACTGCAGTTACCTTCACTCATCAGTGTTAGACATGCAAGGCTCCATTTAAAGGCTAACCCAGGGATGGCTAACCTTTGCTCTCCAGGTGTTCTTGGACTTCAATTCCCAGAAGTCCAAGTCAGCACACCTGCTGATTGGAGCTTCTGGGAATTGAAGTTCAAGAACATTTTTCAGCCATGTGTGTGTTTTCAGCCATATGTGTGTTTACGGTAGCAGAATAGCGCTTAGCTAATGCAACAGCGAAAGCTTGGCTTTCAAGACACACATACAGGCTCAGTGAACAATCAGATGCACTTTACTTCTGGGTGAGGGAAACACTCAAACGACAGACACAGAACTATGTACAGGTAGCAGTCTGGCTTCAAGCCCCTCAGTAGATTCAAGGTTTGGTATCCTGATGGCTCAAGTCCACTGAGCATACACAGAGTCCTGCCACAGCAAACACTGACTGCAGTTTGCCCAAGGCCTTAGTCAGTGTGCTTCCCTTAGCAGTTCAGAGGACCTGTTAGTTCTTTACCTCAACAGAACTTCCAGCAGGCAGGCAGACAGGCAGGGAGGCACAGAAAGGATAGATAGATAGATAGATAGATAGATAGATAGATAGATAGATAGATAGATAGATAGATAGATAGATAGATAGATAGATAGATAGATAGATAGACAGATAGATAAAGAAATGGATATACTGTTATGGATGGATGGATGGATGGATGGATGGATGGATGGATGGATGGATGGATGGATGGATGGATGGATGGATGGATGGATGGATGGATGGATGGATGGATGGATGGATAGATAGATAGATAGATAGATAGATAGATAGATAGATAGATAGATAGATAGATAGATAGATAGGCAGGCAGGCAGGCAGGCAGGCAGGCAGGCAGGCAGGCAGGCAGGCAGGCAGGCACAGAAAGGATAGATAGATAGATAGATAGATAGATAGATAGATAGATAGATAGATAGATAGATAGATAGATAGATAGATAGATAGATAGATAGATAGATAAAGAAATGGATATACTGCAATGGATGGATGGATGGATGGATGGATGGATGGATGGATGGATGGATGGATGGATGGATGGATAGATAGATAGATAGATAGATAGATAGATAGATAGATAGATAGATAGATAGATAGATAGATAGATACACAGATAGATGATAGATAGATAGATATAGACAGACAGACAGACAGACAGACAGACAGACAGACAGACAGATAGATAGATAGATAGATAGATAGATAGATAGATAGATAGCAAATTAGAACAAAAACATCAGGTTGGATCAAGCCAAACAGCCTCCCTCTCTTCTCTCCCAATCTATCCTTGTGAATACACCAGATCTTCCTCGTTGTTCTGGAAAGGCAAGACATAATTTCAGAAAAACAAAAGCAAACACCTTTGAGCCAGAGCTGGCCAAGGTACCCGTGAAGTATTGGGAGAACTGGGCTAGCTCAAGGGCCATTATTATGCAGCGTGAATCAACAGAGCGAGCGGACAGGCTGGGAGTCTACCTTCCCTAGTCAATGGAGCAAAGCCAGGCTTGAGCGCCGAAGGTCATATGTCAAAGATGCCACCAGTCTGCGGAAAAGTGGCTAGAGGTGATGTGAGGACAGGGAAGGCGATTCCTTTGGCCATGAAATCCTGCTTAGCCCCCCCCCCCTCCATGTAACTAATCCCTTTTCAAGCACACAAGCACATGCTCGGTGGATGATGTTCCCCGGATTCGCATCCCTAGGGCCTCCCAAGACGGATCCGCATTGACCTGGGTCACAAAACAATGCAAGCGTAACCCGGAGGGCGGTGAAACCGGCCCTGAGCTTTCTGGGACGGCTTCCCCCATTCAGACCATCTGGCGCACCAGCGTGACCCTGAAAGCCCGGTGTGCTTGTTTCACGGTACATGAACAAAAGACTCGTGTCCGTGTTACAAGCAACGCAGGAACCAGTGGAGGTGAACGTTGGCTTTTTTTGGTCTTCACTCACCAACCCATTGTTGGATTGATGGTTTTGTTCGTCCAATGACCCTTCTGCCCTCAAACTCAATTACGGGCACAATAGCCACAAGGAAAAGCTTCACTGCCGGATTCAAGAGCATTTCATCAAAAAGGCTGCCAAGTAAAGGAACTTCTGGGACTGCTGTGGCTTAGTGGTTAAGATGCTGGACTTGATGACGAGAAGGTCAACAAGTCAGCAGTTCAAGACCCGAGTGAGGCACGACAGAGTGAGCTCCCGTCGTCTATCCCAGCTCCTGCCAACCTAGCCGTTCGAAAGCAAGACATCGCAAGGAGATAACTAGGGAAGGTAAACAGCGTTCTGTGCGCTCCGGTTTCTAGTCATGCCTGCCACATGACCATGGAAACGTCTGCAGACGCAGACAACGTGGGCTCTTTGGCTATGAAATGAGCACTGAACCCTAGAGTCGGATACGACTGACTATGGAGCAAGGGTGACCTAAAGGAACTTGGTTCTTCTGGCTGCCTGAATAAAAGGAGTCACTCCACATCTCCAGACGCTCGTCCAAGAAGAGGAAATACACAGTATCTAGGAAATATGCACATTTTTAAGGCTTGCCAAAAGCAGTGGATAAAGAAGGCTTGTAGAAAAGAATGCGAGTGTTTTAAAACTGTGAAGAGCTAAACCAGGGATTCTTGAGTTGCGGCCCGTGGCACCATTTCATGTGCCCCCCCCCGCCTACACCGAACCAGGAAGTGCCACGTGCTGGAGGAAGGGCAAAATGGCCGTCCGGCCCCTAAAGCTGCCTGAGGGAGCGTGACCCAATGGCCCCCGGCTTAAAAAGGTTGAGAACTCCGGAGCTAAACCATGTCTACAATTGAAAAGTCCCAGCCGCAGAATTCTCCTTCTGAACCTGCCAAAGTTGTGTATATACCAAAAGGAGAATCCCAAAACTTAACCAAAAGGAGAATCCCAAAACTTAACCAAGTGGTAAAGGTCTCCCTCGCTCAAAAGCTGGTCACACCCGACCCAGGCATGGTGCTCATCTCCATTTCCGAAGTCACATGGCAGGCATGACTAGACACGGAATGCTGTTATCCTTCCCAGCAAAGTGGTCCCTACTTCTCTACTTGCAATTTCTTGCTTTCGAACTGCTAGGTTGGCAGGAGCTGGGACAGAGGCGGGAGCTCACTCCGTCCTGCAGTACTCCAGAATCGAACTGCTGACTTCCCGCCTCCCAGTCAGCATCTTAATTTTGAACACTTCTCAGGTTTCCCCCCACTTCCTCCTTAAAAGCTTCTGTGACATCTCAGCAGTTCAGCCAGTACTCAGAAAAGGCTTATAAATTGGCATATAAATCCTAGATCTTGTCTATATCCTACATATGGGCCAAGGAGATGAAGAGTTTAACTCCATACTCTGCTATGAAGTTTACCTAAAGATTTGGGACTAGTCACCCTTTCTCATCCTGACCTACTGTAGGTTACCAGGCCGTCATAATTGAACAACAGAGGACGGAATCCCACATCTATGAGAAATCATCTTAAACTCAGTGGAGAATAAATTAGAAATAATATGGTGGAATTTAACACCCTCTATGGCAGGAATTCTCAGCCTCCTGCGCCATTTCATATGGACCACCTCCACCACACCAGGAAGTGCCATGTGGTTGAGGAAGGGCAAAATGACCGTCTGGCCCCTGAAGCTATCTGAAGGAGCATGACCCTGTTAAAAAGGTTGAGAACTCCTGTTCTATGCTGTCACTGCAGTGGCTCAAGTGGTCAAGACGCTGAACTAGCTGGCTGGAAGGTCGGAGTTCAATTCCCAGGTAGTGCATGACAGGGTGAGTTCCCACCTCTGCCCCAGCTCCTACCAACCTAGCAGTTCGAAAACAAGACATTGCAAGTAGATAAATAGGGACCACTTCCGTGGGAAGCAGTGATGGGATGTAACAGGTTCTCACCAGGTCACCAGAACCAGTAGTCACGGAGAACCGGTAGCAGCTTTTGGGTGGAACCACCTTCGGGGCTTACCTTTTCACTGCGCATTCACGCCAAACACTTGGTGTGCATGCACACCTGCAGGAGTGTGTGTGTGGGGCGTGTGTGAGGGGTGTGTGTGTGTGTGTTTATTTTAATTTTAATTTTTAATTTTTTAAATTTTTTTATTTGGGCCCACCCATGATGTCATGTTAGCTCCGCGCACACTGTGATGACATCACGGTGGGGTAGTAAAATTTTTTGACATCCCACCACTGGTGGGAAGGTAAACAGCGTTCCATGCATTCCGGTGTCAAGTCATGCCTGCCACATCTCCACGGAAATGTCTGACGATGCAGACCACATTGGCTCTTGGGCTATAAACAGAGATGTGCACCGAACCCTAGAGTCGGATGCGCCTGGCTTTCGAGCAAGGGCGACCTTTACCTGCCGTCCCCAAGTTTATTAGCACACCATCTAGAAATTCAACAAGACACAGAAAATGGGTTAATGAATGGATCAGTTTATAACCCCCTGATGTATTTCTCTTCAAATCTGAGCTTTACAAACACACCGTTGAGTCTGTCAAGTGCTCCATAAATGCTGTCCATTTACAACATGTCCTACAAGATCTGGAAGGATCGTCTCTGCCTCCCTGCCACTCAAGCAGATGAAAAACACATTCCTGTTTTAAACCGAAGGTGCTATTATATTAAAGTAAACACCGAAGTGGGGATGATTAGGCAGGCCCTTGGCATATTTTCAGCAGGAACATTCTGTACGCAGGCGGGACCCCCCCTCCCTTCCTCCAACCCCCCCAAGGCATGTTTATTTAATTTAAGGTGGACCTCTGGAAGCTCAAGAGAAAGAAGAAGCGCTTTTCTTTTCCAGGCTGGGTTGCCATGAAAGGATCTGATCCAGTGGTGGGATGTCAAAAATTTTTACTACCCCCCACCGTGACGTCATCACAGTGTGGGTGGAGCTAACGTCATGACGTCGTGGCCGGGGCCAAATAAAATAAAATAAAATAAAAATAAACACATACACACCCCTCAACCCACCCAACCACCCACCCACAACACAAACCCGTAAATAAATAAAATAAAATTAAAATTACATTAAAATACACCCACCCACCCAAACACCCACCCCAAACCTAAATCAACCTACCCACTCCAAACACAAACCCATCACTTACCTGCTAGTATAAGTGCCTGGGCAGCACCATGTTGCAAGATGGATATGGTCATCGTACCGGTTCTCTAGGATAATATATGCCTTAGTGTAAATGTAAAACAGCTGCACCTCCTTAAGGGTTCTCCAACTGGAACAGCACAGGTGTAGCTTATGGATGAAGAAACCCCAAGACTTTGCTTAAAAACCCCAAGCCAGGCTGCCAGGCCTTTCTAGGAACTGTGGTAGTATGTCAATATAGGTAAAGGTATTAAATACACCTTAAAAGACACACAGACCCACCACATCCAAAGGTGAGTCACTTATCCTGGGGAGCAGGTTATAGAGAGCTTCAGGCTAGCAGCTTCTCTTCCTCCTCCCCGCTTGGGAGGACAGCAAGGAGGCCGTGCATACACGCCAAGCACTGTAGCCATGCATGCGCGCCAAGTGCTTGGCGCGCATGCGCAGTGGGGGAACCAGTAAAAATGTAAGCCCCAAAGTGAGGGGAACCAGTGAAAATGTAAGCCCCGAAGGTGGTTCCCCCCAAAAGCTGCTACCGGTTCTCCAGGACACTGGGGAACGTTACTGCCGGTTCTGGCGAGCTGGTGCGAACCTGTTACATCCCATCACTGACCTGATCTCCTCTACCTTCACCCAAGGCGTTCACGAGAGGTTGTACAGCAGCGAGGGACATCGAAAGCACGGAAGTATGAGAAGGAAAGAGTCCACTCCCATCAGAAGAAACCAAAGGAAGAGAAGAGGAGCAAACTACAGCCCATTGGCCGGATCCGGCCAATTCATCTGGCCCACACCACCCTTGTCGCTCCTGTAGACAGAAGTTAAGTGTGACTGTACGGGCGCATTTTACTCCCACTTCCGGGAGTGACGAGGGCTGAAAGCAATGGACCAGAGAAATAAGCTTCCCAAATTCTGGATCTGATATACATTCTCGAATAAATGAATGAAATGATGAGTTCGTTATTCTTCTTCTTCTGTGTCGAGGCTACATGTGAAACTGCCAAAATGAAGGCACCCTTGGGTGAGTTCATTCTGCAGTTCCTTGTCCCTGCTGCAGCTCAGTGGTTAAGAAGCTCAGCTTGGAAGCCTGGCAAGTCAGTAGTTCGACACCGGGGTACTTCGCGACGGATGGAGCGGCCGTCCCTGTCCCAGCTCTTGTGGGCATGAAAGGAGCCTCATCCGGGCGTCCCCTGAGCTGAGTTTCTCCCGCAAAAATCCTTTCAACCCAGAATAATTTCTGACACAAAATTATTGTCATTATTATTATTCTGCCATTCCATTTCCCCGAGCTAGTATGAGAAAGATTAGCCAGCCAAA
Organism: Furcifer pardalis; assembly: GCA_030440675.1. Classification (NCBI taxonomy): domain Eukaryota; kingdom Metazoa; phylum Chordata; class Lepidosauria; order Squamata; family Chamaeleonidae; genus Furcifer; species Furcifer pardalis. The sequence continues at coordinate 33,872,421 of CP126899.1, read as the reverse complement.
CTAGGTGTCCGTGACCAGGTTGTGGCTCAAACATACCACACTCTTGGAGGAGGTTGTTTCTGGGTACCCCAGTTCTTTATGGACTGGCCATGGAGAAGAAATCCCAGCAGCCCTGAACCACATCGGTGCAAAGAGAACAACATTCGGACAAGGAGGAGCACCGAAGGACAAGGGCGGCCCGGACGACAACCATTTCAAGTCTCCACACACTAGAGAGTGTGCGGTCCCAGGCAGCTGTTCCAAGCGGCCTGGCCAGTCGTCCGTACCCGAAATAATTTCCATCCTGCAGGAAATTCCTCCTTTTCCACATTTGTTTACCATCTGGAGAAAGCCAGGCAAGCCCTGCCAGCCCTTCCTCTGTTTCAAGAGGACTAGAAAGACGCAGAAAAGATTCCAGTCTAGAGACAGAGGCGACAAAGTTTATATCACGAGTTCTCAACCTATTTAAGACCGCGCACACTTCCTGGTGTGGAGGTGGCGGCAGCGGGGGACGCATGAAATGGCACCATGGGCCACATCTGGCCCATGGCCCACAGCTTGAGAATCCCTCCTTTAATACACAGTGGAACCTCGGTTAACGTATCTAATTCATTCTCCAGGATGTTTCTTACAGTGAAAATTACTTTAACCAAATGTCCCATAGGCATTCATTGAATGCAATTTCCCATGGCGATGCATTGAGAGCCACAATACGGGTTCCCATAGGAATGCATTGAAAACCAATCACCATATATACTTGACTATAAACCATCCCAAATATAAGTCGAGGTACCTAATTTGGACCTCTAAAACTAGGAGTGGCTCAAGTCACTAAGACGCTGACTGGGAGGCGGAAGGTCAGCGGTTCGATTCCCGAGTACTGCAGGACGGAATGAGCTCCTGTCTCTGCCAACCTAGCAGTTCGAAAGCAAGAAATTTCAAGTAGATAAATAGGGACCACTTTGGTAGGAAGGTAGCAGCATTCCATGCACTCCGGTGTCTAGCCATGCCTGCCACATGACCATGGAAACGTCTGCAGAAGCAGACAACGCTGGCTCTTCGGCTTAGAAACAGAGATGAGCACTGAACCCTAGAGTCGGATACGACTGGCTTTCGAGCAAGGGAAACCTTTACCTTTAAAACTAGGAAAATAGATCGACCCGAGTATAAGTCGGGGGTGGGAAATGCAGCAGCTGCTAGTGAGTTTCAGTAATTAAAATACATCAAAATATGGTAAAATTAATTAATTTAGACATATGTGTGGGCATGTTTTTGAGTGTTTACGTTGACCCGAGTATAAGTTGACTCCCATTTTTGGACCTCATTTTGAGGGCTAAAAAACCCGACGTATACTCGAGTATATACGGTAATCCGTTCCCGGGGTGTGTGTGTGTGTGAGATCGATCCATAAACTGAGCCACTATTTTCTATGGATTTCCTTTTGTTGTGTGATTTTTATGTTAACTGAGCCATTTGTTAAACCAGATTCCAGTTGTGTCTCTCCACCACAACCACAGGATAGCCCACAACTGCGCAACGGAGTGTGGAAGGGCAAAGATGTAATTCACTCTGCTCTTACCATACAACGGCAATACCAATCGAAACAAAGAAATGCCTCATGCAAAGTCTAATGTGTTCCTGCCTGACATTACCAGGGCCAAACACGGACACTTCCAACAAAACATAAACAAAAGTTAGTCACCATGGAAAGGAGAAGTCTGAGGGCCTTCCCCAAACTTCTCCCTTCCTTGGTGACCAACTTTTGTTTATTAATAACAGAAATAATAATGTGTCAGAAATTTTTCTGGGTTGAAAGGGTTTTTGCTTGAGAAACCACGTTCCTTGGCTGGAGTGACAAGGAGGGATAAAATCAGGAATGAGATTGTAAAGGAAAGAATTGGAATAGAACAGATCTTAAACGACATACAGAAGCCACAAACCAAGTGGTTTTGACCATTTGCAGAGAACATCTTGGAATCCAGTGCCACACGAGGCTGATGTGGAAAGAGGAGACGGAGAAAGGCCACGAAGCAGACCCAGAAGAAAGTGGAGCGATCACATCAAAGAAATATTACAAGAACACCAAATACAACCAAACAAGACCCTTTAGCCAAGACTGCATACCCAGGGTAGTGTAATGGGTAGAGTGATGGAGTAGGACTCTCGATCACGGATACTTATAATATAATTGATAAAAGTCTCCCTTGCTCAAAAGTCAATTGTATCCGACTCTAGGGTTCAGTGCTCATCTCTGTTTCATGCCCGAAGAGCCAGTGCTGTCTGTTTCCGCAGACGTTTCTGTGGTCATGTGGCAGGCATGACTAGACACCGGAGTGCACAGAACGCTGCGTACCTTCCCACCAAAGTGGTCCTTATTGATCTACTGGCAACGTCTTGCTTTCGAACCAGCTAGGTTGGCCGGAGCCGAGACAGAGATGGGAGCTCACTCCATCAGGTAGCATCCGGGTATCGAACAGCTGACCTGCTGCTGTCCAGTCAGCGTTCTTAGCCACTTGAGCCACTGCAGTCCTATTAGGGCCGCCCTAAGTCAGTTCCGACTGGACAATATACAAACAAGCACAGCACTGGTTACCCATTGGGGGTGTGCTAACGCATACCAAGTGTGGGATTTTTGCTGGGGCTCTGTAAGGCTTGGAGATATTTCGTTTCCATTGCTGAGGCAACGGAGGCGATTCTTGGCTCCAGAAAACACCTTAGGTGCCTTCCAGTCAATTTCAAAAGTGCATAGAACAAACAGAAATGGGGCCCAGCTCTGCAGATAAGAGTGTTTGCTGGCTTTCCCCCCCCATCATCCTACAACTATTCCAGCTGGCTGGGCAGGTCAGTGGCCCAGGTATGCGGTGGACAGTTTGGAAGTTGACCCCCCGGGTCTCCTGGATGAAGGGCAACCCTGTGTAACTTTGGACAAATCACACAGACCCAAAACTCTCTCAAAAAGATGCAGATAGTAAACCAGTTCTGTTTAATCTCTACCTAGAAACACCTGGAATGGATCACCCTAAGTCAGAATTGGCTACTTCTTCTTCTTGTGCTGTATCCATTGGCTATCCTCATGGTGATCAGCCATGAAGATTGTCCTGGGAGCAACATAGTGCAGTGGTCTTCCATTTGCTTTCTGCCTCACACTGTGACACCCACAGGACCGCTGGTCCAGTTCCACGAGTCCTTTTCTGGTGCTGAGCCCTTTTGGCACCCAAAGTCCTACTCAGTCCCAGGCCGGATGGAGGACGCTGATGCCCTCCATCAAGACGGATCCAAGTGGGACCAATTAATCCACTTGGGGACCATCACCCTTCCTTCCCTGTGGCCTTCGGCACCCAACTCCAATTGTCCACAGGGTGGTTAGTTAAGCACTGCCTGATGATCAACGTTGAGTCATTGACAGTAGGGTCTACTCCAGGGGTTCTCTACTTAAGGCCTGTGGCGTCATTTCACATGGCCCGCATTGCCATTGATGCTCCCATTACTGCCACCACCACCAGATACATTTACAGTGGGGAGGAACCACCAGTCTGGGCTGCTCAGTTGTCTGAGCGGGTGTGGTCCGGACCGTGGCTTCAAAAGTTTGAGGACCCCTGGTCTACTCTATTACGACAGCAGGATAACCTGGCCAGAGGGATAGAGTTGACTTGATGGCTCCCAATGATTTGTTATGAACGATCCCTGCGTCCTTCACCCCACAGCCAAGAGTTGTCTAACAGGGGTCTGCAAACTTGGCTCTCCAGGTGATCTTGGGCTTCAATTTCCCAGAAGCCCAAGTCAGCACTCATGCTGATCAGGGCTTCTGGGAACTGAAGTTCAACGACATCTGGAAAGCCAAGTTTGCAGACCTATGGTTTGGAAGGCGGAGGTGGTAAGCTCTGGCAGAAACAGCAGCTTCCCATCCTCCAATCTGACGGCTTCATCGCCTTTAATCGCACATCCCGGAGTTTTCTATAAGAGATCCAAATGTTGTTTTTACACAAGAGAGAAGGAGAATGAAAAACCTGGAGACTTGCAAGGCACCCTCGGTAGTGATACACTGACCTATTTTTAAGTTTTGCATTTCTTGAGCGTTCAGCGATGCGCTCCCTTGTTAATTGTGTTTTTTTTTTTTAAATGCTTCACCTACACGGACAATTCTGATCTGGGCGAGTCCTGCCAGCTCAAGTGCAAAGAAAGCAACCCTGTCTTGTGGAAGCTCTTCTTTTTCACACATCAGCAAAGATTTCCCCCCTCCCCAAAAAGACAAACAGGATTTCAGGGAAACCCGAGTCGGAATTCTGGACTTGACAAAGGTTTGACTAGGACAGCGATGGCGAACCTTTTAGTGACTGAGTGCCCAAACTCAACAGGCTGTCATCTGTGCCGCAGAGGGGCGGGGTGAACTCTCTGCTGGGGGATGAAAGAAACACTCCCATTGGTCTGGTGGGCAGAGGGGGCGGGGTGAACTCTGTGCTGGGGGAGAGGTGAAGCGCTCCCATTGGGCTGCTGGGCAGAGGGGCGGGGTGAACTCTGTGCTGGGGGAGAGGGGCAGCGCTCCCATTGGTCTGGTGGGCAGAGAGGGCGGGGTGAACTCTCTGCTGGGGGAGAGGTGAAGCGCTCCCATTGGGCTGCTGGGCAGAGGGGCGGGGTGAACTCTGTGCTGGGGGAGAGGGGAAGCGCTCCCATTGGGCTGGTGGGCAGAGGGGGCAGGGTGAACTCTGTGCTGGGGGAGAGAGGAAGCGCTCCCATTGGACTGCTGGGCAGAGGGGCGGGGTGAACTCTGTGCTGGGGGGAGAAAGAAACACTTACCGATTAAATAGCTAACAGGTTGATCCTGTTGCATAACAACCTAAATCTACTTCTTGTACTGGTTGTCTAATGGTAGGGCCGGCTCTGCCGATGAAATGGGGTACTGGTGATTCTGCCTCCCCCCCCCCCAGCACTGGGGTAGCTTAGTGGCTAAGACACTGAACTTGATGACAGGAAAGTCAGCCGGTTAGTAGTTCAAGACCCGAGTACTGCATGATGGAGTGTCCCAGCTCCTGCCAACCTAGAAGTTCGAAAGCAAGAAATTGCAAGTAGATAAATAGGGACCAATTTGATGGGAAAGGTGACAGCGTTCCGTGCACTCTGTCATCTAGCCATGCCTGCCACGTGTCCACAGAAACGTCTGCAGATAGACAACCCTGGCTTTTGGGCAATAAACTGAGATGAGCATCGAACCCTAGAGTTGGATACGACTGGCTTCCTAGCAAGGAGACCTTTTATTATGTAAGACAATTGTGAAATTCTGGTGACTGGAATTCTGCTGTGTGTCAAAAATAATACAATTTAAGACTGTGTTTTCATTACTGTACAACTTCTTATTCACCACAGAACTTTTATCACAGTTTTTTCAGGAAATATTTGGGGTGGGGGAGACAGTTCTCCACCCTTGCCCAATGGACGCATGCGCACGGATGCCCACAGTTTTTGTCTGAGGCGTGTGAGACAGAACAATGTCCGCTGGATACAAGCCCAACTATCCAGCTACGCGTTTGTCCAAGAATGTCCGGCTGGAAGGCAAAGCTGGATTTCTGGTGGAACTTGTTATTGCAGGATGTGCGATGTTAAGGGGCGAGGAAAAATGTGGGACATTGTTCTGGGAAAAAACCACGCATAAAAAACGCACCACGAGCAGCAGAGCGGAGGGGAGGGCGAGCTTTCCAATGACCTTGCGTTTTTCTAACATCTCTGTCTGTGTTATCTCTTCCACCCTGAAATCCAGACCTTTCCTTATCAGATTTATTTTTTAACAGACTCCTCAGGAAAGTCTGCTTATAACATTAACGAGGCATGCAAAATAATAATAAAAGAGGGTAGGGGGAGAGCTTCTTTCGGCTTGCTGGGAAGGAAATATAAAAAACGGATCTTGGATCAAAGCTCTGACTGAGCACCCGTCACTGTCCCAGCTCCTGCCAACCTAGCAGTTCGAAAGCAAGAAATTTCAAGTAGATCACTAGGTACCGCTTTGGTGGGAAAAGGTAACAGCGTTCCATGTGTTTCGGCATCTAGTCATGCCTGCCACATGACCACACGGCTCCTGGGAAGCTTTCTGGGCACCTTATGGTCTGCGTAAAGAATAAAAGACAGTATGACAGACGAAGATGAGCATGCAGACGAAGATGAGCATCGCACCCTAGAGTCGGATATGACTGGCTTCCTAGCAAGGGCGACCTTTACTCCACCATGACGTCTAATGGAACTGCCAAAAATGAAGCCACTTTCTTGGCTTTGTTGCTTGCCAAAATCAAATCCTCTTCGGTTCATGTTTCTGGTAGTAATTGGCAGACCAGGAAATGAGCCAGATCCCAGCTGATATGATGAATTCTTCTCCTTCCGTATCTGAATCCGAATATTGACAATCATCTTGGCAATCAGCCATGAGGACTATCCTGAGAGTTGGATACGACTGGCAGTGGCCTTTCATCTGCCTTCCACATGGCAGTGTGGACCCCCCCTCCCCCATAGTACCACTGATCCAGTTCCATGAGTCCCTTTCTGGTCCTGAGACCATTTGGAACCCAAAGTCCTCATCATCCTCCCCAGGAGGCCAGGATGGATGAAGTTGCTGACCTCCATCCAGAGGGATTCAAGTGGGACCATTTAATCCACTTGGGGACCGTCACCTTTCCCTGCGGACTTCACCGAGGCCGCTAGTAATCTCGTGCTTTCGATCTGCTAGGTTGGCAGGAGCTGGGAGAGACGGCGGGCGCTCAGACCATCCTACAGTACCTGGCTCTCGAAATGTCGACTTGCCGGCCTTCCAGCTAACAAGGCAAGCTTCTTAACCGCTGCGCCACTGTAGCGGGATAACCTGGCCAGGTGAGGATTCAAAAAGTCCTGTATCATGTTCTGGGGAACAGTCCACACTCCCGCATGGCAGAATGCGCAGGGCTGGTGCCAGGGAGAAAGTTTGGGGAGTTGCTGTTCGAGAAGGAGAAGTCAGCTGGGAGCCGTCACAAGGACTTCAGTGTGCAAAAGTCAAGCACATTGCTTTCAGACCGTACGGTCACCACCCTTTTGCTCTGTGCTTCCAAGGAAAGGCCTGTTGCTCTCTTGTCATGATGACTAAGCATCGTGGCTTGGCTCTCTCCCTTCCCTCGGCCCATGCATATTAATCCCCCCCAAAAAAATAAATAAATAAATAAATAAATAAATAAATAAATAAGTCATTTCTTTTGCATGTCAGTCTGATTAGCACCAGGATAAGGGCTTTGAAAGAACCCATTTTCTGGCATGCCTTCTGCAATAGAGGTAGTTCTCTCCCTCCCCACCCCCACCCCTGGTTCTCTCCTGATGTGGCCCAAAAGCTTTAGAGCAGGGGTGCCCAAACTATGGCCAGTGGGCCAGATCCAGCCCCCGATGCCAACTCATTTGGTCCAAGCCGCCCTCGCCACTCCCGGAAGTGGAAGGAAAACGCTCCTGTGAGGGTGCATTTTACTTCCGCTTCCGGGAGCGGCGAGGGTGGCGTGGGCCGGATGAATTGGCATCAGGGCTGGCTCCGGCCCACAGGCCATAGTTCTGTTTCCAGTGGGAGGAACCACCTGACCGGCCCACTGAATCACCTGACCGGCCCACTGAACCACCTGACCGGCCCACTGAACCACCTGACCAGCCCACTGAACCATGTGACGGGTCCACGGCCCGAAAAGCTTGGGCACCCCTGTTTTAAAGTAAGGTGTTAAATCGTGATGTAGCGCTCTTCTTCTGCTAGGAGCAAGGGAGACCTTTACCTATGATTTAATTGCATGGCTACTAGGAAGCTTTCTGGGCAGCTTATGGTCTGCGTCAAGAATAAAAGGCAGTATTAAAGTACATGTCTGTCTGGCCAGGTGATCCTGCTGTGGTCTTAGTGACTCAACGGCAAGTGTCCGGCGGCGGTTAACTCACCTGACCCACCCAGAGAGGACTAACGGCCTTGGGTGCCGAAGTCTACAGGGGAGGGGGATGGTCCCCAAGTGGATTAAATGGTCCCACTTGGATCCATCGTGATGGAGGGCAGCAGCTCCATCCCTCCTGGCCTGGGGCCAATGAAGACTTTGTGTGCCGAAAGGAGTCAGGACCAGAAAGTGCCGCGCGGAACTGGTTCAGTGGTACTCTGGAGGGCCCAAGCTGCACTGTGGGAGGCAGAGGAAAGGCCACTGGATTGTAGTCTCAGGAATGTCTTCACTCTGCTTCACTCATCTTGGGTCCGGAGAGGAAGAGAGCAGAGTGGGGGCCTTTGTCAACGCAAGCATGTCTGATAGTTGCATTTGATCCCGAAGCCCTTAACACTAGGGTGGGCGGCTTTAAGAGGTACAGAGGTCAATTCTGTATACACAAACACACCCACAGTGGACCTTATGTCTGTTTGTGTACTGCCCAGTCTGCATTAAGGAGAGTAGAGGTCAAGAGGTCAAGGTCTCCCTTGCTCTAAAACCGGGGGTCCCAATCTTTTCTAGCCGGGGCCCAGGTCATGCTCTCAGCTAGGGGCCGGACAGCCATTCTGCCCTGCCTGCACAATGGGTGGTGGCCATTCTGTCCCAACAGCTTCAAAGGTGTGGCCATTTTGTTTCTCAAATGCCCTTGGAGGGGTGGGGCGGCCACATGAATGGCATCAGGGGCCAGATTTGGCCGACGGGTCTTAGGTTGGGAACCCCTGCTCTAAAGCCAGTCATATTTGACTCTAGGGTTTGGATGTTCATCTCCATTGACTGCTCAAGAGCCAGCGCTGTCTGCATCTGCAGAGGTTTCTATAGTCACCCAGCGGGCATGACTAGATGCTGGAATGCAGAGAATGTTGTTAACTTCCCAACAAAGTGGTACCTATTTGTCTACTTGCAATTTCTTGCTTTCGAACTGCTAAGTTGGAAGGAGCCGGGACAGCAATGGGAGCCCACTCTGTCGTGCAGCACTTGAGTCTTGAACTGCTGGCCTGCGGACTTTCCAGTCGTCAAGTCCACTAAGCCACTGAAACCCCAATGGTCAAAAACAGGACTTTAATTTGGGGTCTGGAAGCAGACCAGGCGCCATGCCACTGGCAAAGGGGACGCAAATCAGGTGAAAACTGGCCCTCACCAGGTCGACTTATTGAGGTCACGGCTTTCTCAATAAGAACCAGAATTCTTGCCTAGACACTCAAGCATAGCGATTAAGATCTTTGGTTTTTCACAACCATTACTTGTGCTGCACCGCTAGCATCTTCTCAGAGCGTTGCCCTCTTCAGACTCATAAACCGGACGCGTAACTTTGCGGGAGTCCAGATCCCATGCTTCTTGAAACAGCACAGGCTACAGTTGTCATGCTCCACCAAACACTGGCCACGCCAGCCGGGAGGTCCCAAATGCCAGCAGCGACTTCCTCCATCTCTCACCGAACCCAATGGCCAGATGTCCACTGCATCTCGGTTAAGTCCAAGCAGCCTGCGGCCACGTCTGTTTTTAGCCCTTGGCCGGATTCCACAGCCAACCACCCGGACCAAAGCTGACCCGGCCCTTTCGCAGAAAATGTAATCCTCTTTAAGGGCAGGGAACACGTAGCAAGAGAGCTTGCTACGGCTTCTCAGCTCCACTATCTTGGCTTTCTCTAGTTCAGGGGACTGCCCAGATCTATCCTCCGTCACACCGAAGGCACTTCTTCTTCTGAGTCCTGATCCAACCATGGACTGCCAAAATGAAGCCAAGTTCTTTGCTTCGGCATTGCCCAAAACCGAGTCCTCATTGGTGCCTGTTTCTGGCAGTCATTGGCAGACCAGTAAATGAGCCATTGGGTTCTGTGTCTCTCCACATTCACACCGTGTGTTGTTGTCTGCCAGCAGCCCCCACTTTGGCCGGTTGGTCTTGATTCTTCTCTGAACATTTTTTCATGGTCCTTTTGCAATCTAGTGCTATGTCAGAAAAGCACTGCAGTTTCAAAAGTTGTTGTATTGGTGCTACGTCACTTGCCAAACCAGAAGGTTGCCACTGCTTAGGTGCAGTGATGGCCGACCTTGGCACTCCAGGTGTTCTTGGACTTCAATTTCCAGAAGCCCAAGTCAACACACCTGCTGATCAGGGTTTCTGGGAATTGAAGTCCAAGAACACCTGGGGTGCCAAGGTTAGCCATCACTGTCATAGGCTCTTATATCCTTATAGAGCAGGGATCCTCAAACTTGGCTCTTCGGGTGTTCTTGGACTTCAGTTCCCAGAAGCCCAAGTCAACATACTTGCTGATCAGGGCTTCTGGGAATTGAAGTCCAAGAACACCTGGAGTGCCAAGGTTGGCCATCACTGGGCCTTCAAGGGCGGCAACTCCCTAATAATCCAGTAGTTGGGTGAGTAGCTCAGTGGTTTGGGTGTTGGGAGTTCGATTCCTCAAGTGTGCCTCCCAGGAAAAGAACCAGCATGTGTAAACGTGGACAAACTCCACCGTCGCAGGGCAGCTCCTCATTAGAAGGGGAAAGCCAACCACTCCTTAGTACTCTCTGCCTCGGGGATGGCCTACTTTGGTGGTCCAGATGTCCTCTCAGCATCTACTGCTTCTCTCCTTATCTTAGGTGGGGCGATACCAAACAAGAGGGTCTATTTTCTCAATTGGTCTAGCTTTGAGGCATCCCGTCACAAAGCGCTTGGCTTCATTCACAGGGATGTCGACTTGTTTTGCACATGTGGATGCTCTCCGAAATGGTGCAGCCTACTCTGCTGCGGAGACGCCCAAGGGAAGCCTTAAGAGAGGCATTCTAGCCTTTCAGGGTGGGGGAGAAATAACTGAACAAAAATCTTGGAAGTGACTGAATGGAGGAGAAAGGGCAGATCTAGTGGAGAGATTGGAACGGTACCCATGGAGGGTCAGATGCATCCCTACAGGCAAAGATTTCACATGCCATGTATCCAAGAAGCTCAAAAAAGGAGAATGGACTAAACTGGACACATACATAACTAAATTTCATGTCAGAAATCACTCTGGTTTGAAAGGATTTTTGCTGGAGACTCTCCACTCAGGGGATGCTCAAATGAGGCTCCTTTTATGTCCCCAAGATCTGTCATTCAGCACTACAATATCGAACCCCAACCTTCCAGTCTCCAAGCTCAGCGTCTTAACCACTACACCACCGGACACACGATACAGCCAGAAGAAAGATGCACCCCAATTCCTTATCTCTGACCATCATCATCTTTTCTCCCTCAACTCCCTTTGACGCTCTGGCTTCAGCTATCAAACATGCGCCAGCCATCGCCACCTAGAGAATCAAGCAACGCACCTAATTTGCTCACCATAGAAACGGCTTCAGTTTCTCGCGAAGCATTTAATGTCCTAGGTGGGAAGGCAGGGCCTTGTAAATTATGAGACTCCCACCTGTGGAGGGATGAAATTTCTAAATCACGTCTGCCGGAGAGAGGGGCAGATTTGAGTGCGCACTGGGAATCCAAACAGCTGCCCGGAAGCCGATGGAGATCCCCAAACTTTCATAGGACAGAAATGCATGTAGCTCATCTAATCCATGAGAACCTTTATTTTCACATTTCAAAATTTGCAACCGAGCTTAATGCTAAGCAAGTCCTGTTGAGAATCTATTTGCTTTGGGTCAAGAGGTCAGAGGCCAACCTTTGAAATTAAGTCCTGTAGTTTCTGTAATTATAATGACCGGCATACCGTATATACTCGAGGGTAAGCCGAGTTTTTTAGCTCGAAAAATGAGCTTCAAAAAGGGGGCTCGGCTTATATTCGGGTCAATGACTACGAGGCTCCCAGAACCGTGCTGGATTGAGATGTGTCAACAATTTAATTAATTTTATCATGTATTTTGATTATTGAAACTCATTAGCAGCTGCTGCATTTCCCACCCTTGGCTTATACTCGGGTCAATCTATTTTCCTGGTTTTTCAAGTCAAAATTAGGTACCTCGGCTTATACTTGAGTATATACGGTAATTCAGAAGGTAGATTTTTAATAAATAACAGGCTTAGTGCATGATGATGATGATATGAAAGCACCAATATTTGTGAGGTCACCCTTGCTCAAAAGCCAGAATTCAGTGCTCATCTCCACGTACAGCCAGCCAACCAGCCTTGTCTGCATCTGGAAACATTTCCGTGGACACTTGGCAAGAGTGGAAAGATACAAAAGTACATGGAATGCTGTTACCTTTCCTGCCGATGTGATACCTGCTTATCTACTTGCAATTTTGTTCCTTTTGAACTGCCAGGTTGGCAGGAGCTGGGGCAGAGATGGGAGCCCACTTTATCATGCAGTACTCTGGTCTTGAACCTTCAAGTCCAGTGTCTTAACCCCTACACCACCGCAGTCCCTATATGTGAGGAAGACACACCTAATTCACAGCTGCTCAATTGATCCGCAGATCTATATGTGCTGGTCTCCGATATCCACACTGCTAGAGTGATTTTAAGAGCCACTTTGGGTCGCTCTACGAGTTGGGTATAGGGTTGGCACTCCCTAAAGTGACAGACAATGAAATTAGTGAGCCAAGGCATCACAATCACACCCATGGCTTTCCTGCTGACAAATGTTGCTAAACAGCATCGGATCAAGGAACTCCAGTGTCACTTCAATACTATATAAAGTGGACCATTAGTGAGACTTGTCTATAGCACAACTGTACTGCCTCAGTGAAGTTAACCAAGCAGCCCGAGAGAATATATCTGTTTTGTGCTGCAGTTGTTACACTGTACAGACTTGCCTCCTCCTACTTTCCGAGTAAACCTACGTTGAGTTTTTCTTCTGCACCAAACCCTGATCTCCCTGATGCCTCCTGGAATTTGATGATCCCCCATGAAAATGCACTCAAGAGAGGTACAGCTGTAGGGATACGTTTTAAGTACAGCAGGTCAAAATTGTCTATTTGGGAAGTAGAGTAATACCCCGGATAACGATTGCATCGGATAACGATTGCATCGGATAACGATGCAAGTTTTTTGGATAGCAATTCTGGATAATGATTCTTAGCGTTACGCATGCATCGGACAACGCTAAAAATCAGATAACGTCACGACTTGTGGAACCGAGTCATAACGTTATCCAGGGTATTACTTGTATGTGAAATGAAAATTGGGATCCTGGGGTAGAATAGAAAAAGCAAGATCTACCTTCATAAAAATAAATTTAGCATCAGAGATTACTCTGGGAGTGACGAAAGTGGCGTGGGCTGGATGAATTAGCATCAGGGGCCAGATCTATCCTACGGGGCCGCAGTTTGGGCACCACTGGTCTCAGAACTGCCTTGGGAAACTCTTCATTTAGCTTCAAGGCATAAAGTGGGGGAGACAGAAAGGCCGCCCTTGTTCGAAAATACGACTTTTAAAATAGAAGCCCAATAAGGGACAAAACCAAAAATAATCCACACCTACCCTTTCCTTTGTGTTAATCTGGATTGGTTTAAGTGCAATTTTCTAAAAATGCCTGACTCGTTTTTTTTCGCCCCTCTTCTACACCAGCGTTTTGCGATCTCTTGCATCCAGTGTGGGGGGTGACCTATTCTCTAGCCACGACAGAACAAAACAACTCATTTTCTCCCTCCCAAAACAGTTTCTGTCTTTGCAGGAATTCCATCATGGCTTTCTTTTTAATTTTATTTTGCGAGAAATGTTCAGAACATCGGAAATTGCCGTGGCATTCCCAGTAGAGCGTGCAAAACTAAGCAACTTAAGTGGCTGAAAAATGTAACGCTATTGCAACTCACTCTTTGTAATTTAAAAATAAAATTAAATTAAAACCCTGCATGTCACTTACATCACTTAAGACTAAGAACCCACCGGTTACAAGATCTTTATATATATATTTTCAAACGTGCAGGCTTGTGCAATTCTCAGAAGGCTACTACTTGGAAGTAAAGGTAAAGGTCACCCTTGCTCAAAAGCCAGTCATATCCATCTCTAGGGTTCAGTGCTCATCTCTGTTGACAGCCAAAGAACCAGGGTTATCTGTGTCTGGAGACTTTTCTGTGGTCATGTGGCAGGCATGACTAAAATCCCGGAGTACATGGAATGCTGTTACCTTTCCCACTGAAGTGGTACCTATTTATCTACAGTAAAACCTCACATAAAAAGCACCTCGCTTAGAGACTAACTCACTTAAAGCGCAGAATTTTCTCTGAATGGTTGCCTTTCTTAACAACTAAAACCAACCAAAAACTCACTTAAATCGGGGTTCACAATCCCCCCTGAAGTCACAATTGGTCACTTACAATGGTGTTTCGCTTAAAGAGCAAACTCGCTTAAAGAGCAATCCCGTGAAACGCATTATGCTCTCTAAGCGAGAGACCACTGTACAGTACTTGCAATTTCTTGCTTTCAAACTCTAGCATGGCAGGAGCTGGGACAGAGACGGGTGCTCGCTCCATTGTGTAGCACCCGGGTCTCGAACTGCGGACCTTTCAGTCGTTAAGTTCAGCGTCTTAACCGATTGAGCCACCGCAGTCCCTATTCGTAGTACAACTGTTGAACAAACTCATTGAAAGGTGCTTTCTCTGTGTTTATTTTTTCCCCATCATCCTTCCATTCCACCCGCTGCAACATCTGTTTCCCACCCGGCGGTGCTTTCCAACAGCAAAAAAAAAAGCGCAACCGTTTTGGCAAAGGCGAAGCAAAAAATTAATCCTCCAGGCCGACGCCCGAGTCCACGTGACGTGACTCGGCCTCTGAGCACAAGCTTGTTGCAGACTTCGCTTCCCAGCTTTGGTGCCCCTGACAAGGAAGGGCGTTTTAAGAAGGAAAGAGGGGCCAAGAACATCCCAACCCTAACCGAGGAAGGCCTCGTTTGTCCGGAAGATTTCCCCCCAGAGCAGAAGCGGTTTGCAAAAGTCTCCGGAACAGGCCATGCCGAACGGCTGCGTGGAAAAATACTCCGATGCCCAAACGGCACCGCTTGCAAACAGGAAGTTTTAAAGAGAGAGAGAAAACTAGCCAGTCTTGGCCACTCTCAGAGCTGTGAAACCTGCATTTCCTGTCGCTGCGTGTCTTTTGTTCTGCCGCACAACCGTCAGCAGTGTTTTGGCTGCGGTCTGTGTGTGGCTTTCGATGCGTGCCGCGAATTATTATTTTTAATACTCCAAATCTCCTCAAGGGGAGAGGGGGGGGAAATTAGATCCAGAGGAATCTAATTTGCCTGTTGTCAAAAAATCTAGTAAAAAATTTGCTTGTTGTCAAAAAATCTAGTAAAAGGGGGCTTATGGATGAAGACCGCCCGACGGCGGTGTCTGGAACCATGTGGTGGTCCATCACTGGACAACGTCACAGCCGCGCACCCATGTGAAATGTTCTGCCAGCTGCCATTTTAGGCACAAATGCTTCTCAGTGCCAACCACGGACATGCGCGCGCGCACACACACACACCATCCAGGGTAACAGCATGACATTTTGAGAAACTTGACTCCACCACCTCTGGTATGATTTGATTTCTCAAACGCTGCAACCGCTACGGCCGTTTCCTTTTGGGAACGCGATGGCCGAGAAGAGCAAGGGAAAGAAAAGACGTCCGGCTCCTACCTGATCCTTCTAAACTCTGCCACCGCTTTGCGCCGTGAAAAGGACCATTGTTCGGAGAGGGTCGCGTCTTCACGGAAGCCACCCTGGAGCACGAGGTCGCCCATCGAGGCCCTCGCGGTCTCCAAACCCAGCCGTAGCTTTGGGATGGCAAACTCTACGCACTGGAAAAGGAAGGGAGGTTGGCTCGGCTTGTTTACAGTTTTGCCACGCCAAGCAATGAACAATTCACAGCCTTTGGCCACGGGCCGGAGCGCACCCCCCTCAAGTGTGCCGCCCAAACTCCCAGCTGTTTCTCTTTTAAAACGAAAAGAGAGGGGGACGCGGAAGAGAGAGAGAGAGAAGGCCCTCCTTTAGGAAAACTGCCAGCCAGCCCTGGATCATGAGGCTGTTTTCAGAACTGAACAGACATCTTATTGACACAGCTTACGGCCCTCTGTAAGGCACTGGACAGCAGATCAGATTATGCACACAGGCGCTGCCTGCCCAGAAAGAGAGTCTGTCTCCCCTTTTAGGAGAGGCATCAAACATAAAACCCCTCCCTCCACATTGCTCACAGCAAACAGGTCAAAGTCAAGGGTCTCCCTTGCTCAAAAAGCCAGCTGTATCCAACTCTAGGCTTTGGTGCTCATCTCCGTTTACAGTGAAAGAGCCAGCGCTGTTTATTTAATTTATTTATTTTATCACAGCTATGGTCCGCCCTCATCCAAAGACTTAGGGTGGCTTACAAAATTAAAAGCACAGCTCAAAGCACATAAATTACATTTAAAAAGTTACAAATATATCAGGGAGAGAGGCGGGGATTGGTCCACTGTTCATTGGCAGGCATCTCTAGACAATGGAGCGCATGCAATGTTCAAGTACTGTATATACTTGAGTATAAACCTAAGTTTTTCAGTCCCAAAAAATGAGCCCCCCAAAGGGGAAATGGCTTATACTCGGGTCAATGACAACGAGGACCCCAAGATTGTGTAAAATTGAAATGCACCAAACATTTAATTAATGTTACCATATTTTCATGTATTTTGGTTACTGAAACTCATTAGCAGCTGCTGCATTTTCCATCCTCGGCTTATGCTCGGGTCAATCTATTTTCCTGGGTTTTCAGGTCAAAATTAGGTACCTCGGCTTATATTTAGGTCAACTTATACCTGAGTATATACGGTGCCTTTTTATCTACTTGCAATTTCTTGCTTTCGAACTGCTAGGTTGGCAGGAGCTGGGACAGAGATGGGAGCTCCACGCCATCAAACTGCCGACCTTCCAGTCATTCAGTTCGGAGTCTTAATCCATAAGTCACCACAGTCCTGCTTGTTTCCTACTAGGTTATACACTATTCTTTTAAATTCATTGTTGTGCTTTTAATTTTTTTTTAATTGTGATGGTTGTGCTAAATAATAGCAAATAGTAAACTACAACTCTATTAGAGAGTATTTTATATCCTTGTAATGAGGCTATCCCTCTTTTTCTTGTAAATATTAGTATTGCATTTTATTTTCATGACACTAGGTTTTAGTAATTATTGAGGGATTTTAGTAATATTGTTTTTAGATAGGCACCTGCTGTTTTATGTCGATTCCCAGTAGGTTTTTAGTATTATAGTACCATAGTTTGAATGCTTTGTTTTTTATGCTGGTCTTTGACCGTAACAATAAACTGATTGATTGATTGATAATAGCAAAGTACAGGTCAGACCCAGTGATTCCCAATGTGGGGCGCAAGCCCCACTGGGGGGCTTCAATTCCCAGAAGCTCAAGTCAGTCCACTCACTGGTCAGTGCTTTGGGGAACTGACTTGGGCTTCTGGGAATTGAAGTCCAAAAACCAAAGGTTGGAAAACACTGGGTTAGAGTACAGTAAAAACTTGCATAAAGAGCGCCTCGCTTAGAGACTAACTTGCTTAAAGAGCAGAATTTTCTCTGAATGGTCGCTTCGCTTACCCAAAACCAACCAAAAACTCGCATAACAACAAAATCGGGGTTCACAATCCCCTCCCCCTCTGCCAGAAGTCACAATTGGTCACTTCCAATGGTGTTTCCACTTAATAGCAAACTTGCTTAAAGAGCAATCCCATGGAACACATTATGCTCTTTAAGCGAGGTACCACTGTAAAAAAAATTGCTACCAAACCATGGGTGGAGCCTACATCATGGGTGGAGCCTACATCATGGGTGGAGCCTACATCATGGGTGGATCCTATGTTGTGGGCGATCTAGTCATGCCTGCCATGTGGCCATGTATACATCTGCAAACACAGGCAGCCACTGGCTCTTTGGCTGTAAATGGGAGATGAGCACTGCACCCTAGAGTTGAATATGACTGGCTTCTGAGCAAAGGAGACCTTGAACCACTTGCAGGGACATAACCTGATGGGGCGGGGCAGGGGGGTGGGCGGGGCCACCCAATTTTCTTATTTTTATGAAAGATTTGTTGACTATATTGACTGTATCATATCTATTATACTTATATTACGCTGTTTTTTAATATTTGATATTGTAACATTGTAAGCTGCTCTGAGTTGCTTCGGCAAGGAGAGCGGCATATACATTGAATATAATAAATAATAATAATAATTTCACTACCCCCCCTGCCCAAAGGCCACCCAATTTTGCTCCCCACCCCACCCGAGGGGTGTGTGCGAACCACCACTGGTCTCAGGGCATCCATTATTCTTTCTTTATATTTGGTTGCCTGTTCTTTAAATGACATTGTGATCCACCATGAATTAACATCTGGGGAGGAAGGCGGGTAAGATTTACGCAAACAAAGAAGAGAGAAAAGTTGAGCAAGGTTGGCCAGTCCTTGATTCCACTGGACTCTTGACACACACGCACACCCCTATGTGCATAGAAATAGATAAATAAATATACATGTTTGCAGATATATTTTATGCGTCACCCAAGTCACCTCCAAATTACAACCTGAGAGGGCTTTCACCGTAGCCGACATATTCAAGGAATACGGTACTTTCTACCAGTCCATGAGTTTCCATGGCTGAGCCTGGAATTGCAGAGGTACGGTGCCTGGGTGACACTGCACCATATCCCTTCTGGCCCTGATCCGTGCAATTACCCTGATGTGTTCGGAATTAAGGTCTGCAGATATTATTGACGGAGGAGCCAAAACTGAAGCAGCAGAAGAGCAGGAAGGGCGGTTGAAGGGGAAGGACAGCTGGATTTTGTCTGCCTCATCCCTCCTCCACAAAATCAGCAGACGGGGCGTCAGGGACCGTCAAGAGAAAAATAAAACCAGGGCAATTTTTGAGATCCAGTTTCATGCCTCCTTATTGATCTGGAGCTGCTTATAACTTCCACTGCTTCTTCCAGCACAATAACTTTCGGCCCATCTACGTAAAGGTAAACGTCAACCTTACTTGAAAGCCAGTTGTAACGGACTCTAGGGTTCGGTGCTCATCTCTGTTTCTTAAGCAAAGGAGCCAGGGCTGCCTGCAGTCTGCAGACCTTTCCGTGGACATGTGGCAGGCAAGGCTGTTTACCTTCCCACTGAAGTGGTCCCTATTTATCTACTTGCAATGTCTTGCTTTCAAACTGGCAGGAACTGGGACAGAGAGGGGAGCTCCACTCCACCATGCAGCACTCATGTCCTGAACCGCTGACCTGCCCGCCTCCTAGTCGTCAAGTTCAGCGTATTAACCAATAAGCCACCACAGACCCTTTAGTCCTATCTACTTGGGACTAAAATGGGATTTAGTTCACTCAGTGTGCACCGAGGTCTACCCCACTTGGAGATTTATCCATTTCTTTTGCAACATCCGGCTGATACGCTACTATCAATCAAACTTGGGATTGCTAAACTTTGTCCCAAAACCAAGTCAGAATCATGCTAAATGCCCTTTGCTCTGTTTGAACAACAGAGAGCCCTTTAAGTCATTTAAGTCTGAGGAAGCAGACTGGATCCATGAAGGCTCGCATTAAAATCCAGCAGTTAGTCTATAACAGCGATGGCCAACCTTGACACGCCAGCTGTTCATGAACTTCAATTCCCAGAAGCCCCAAGTGCTGACTTGGGCTTCTGGGAATTGATGTCCAAGAACACCTGGAGTGCCAAGGTTGGCCATCGCTGGTCTAGAAGATGCCACAAGATTTTTGTCTTCTGTGTCTGCTTTACTTTACTTTGTTCCTTATCTGATATGCCCGAGCAGATTAACATGTGTGTTTTTAATTTGTTTTTAATCTTCTTCAGGTTTTAATTTTTAATTTTTAAAAGGGTTTTAGATGAAAGCTCCCACTTACTAATCTTTGGCCTTATCTGCCCAGGGAAGGAAAAGAGTAACGTCCTCTGGCCGGAAGGAGGAATGGATTTTAGATGTTTGCGTTGTGTGTGTGTTATTTTGTTTTCGTGTTTTTTTCCTGATTGTAAACCGCCCTGAGTCGCCATGGCGAGTGGGCGGTGATATAAATCTAAATAAATAAATAAATAAATGTCTGCCCCATTGGAAACCACTGTCTTTAAAGGGGGAAATTGTTTTTTGACTATATGCCTTGGAATAATTTTTTTTAAAGGGTGAAGCTTTTCCAAGTTGTTCATAACACACATAACATAACACACACACCCAAGTTGGCTATTTCCCCAACCAAACACACAGAGAAAGGTATTCTTGCTCATTCCAGTACAGTCTGTACCTCGCTTAAAGAGCATAATGCGTTCCACAGGATTGCTCTTTAAGCGAAACACCATTGCAAGTGACCAATTGTGGGGGGAATTGTGAACCCCGATTTATTTGTTAAGAGAGTTTTTGGTTGGTTTTATTTGTTAAGCAAAGCGAACATGCAGAGAAAATTCTGCTCTTTAAGTGAGGTGCTCTTTACGCGAGGTTTGACTGTATTTTGGTTCTAAAGACACACCACTGCGGAGTATTTCATACTCTGCATTACTGTATTTTATACCCAGCTCTGACAGCTGGACTTCAAGGTTCAGTTGCAAAAGCAAAGACGTAAAGTACACCCCCAAGTTTGGCAAAGTTCCTTTTCTTCCAAAATACAACTTTCCCCATCCCCTAGCTTTAGTCTAAGGCAGGGATGCTCAATCTGCAACCCACTGGCCGGATGCGGCCCACAACACCATTTCATGTGGGGGGCGTACCGCCTCCACTACAGCAGGAATTGCCATGGGGTGGAGGAAGGGCAAAATGTCCGACCGGCCCCCGAAGCTGTCTGAGGGAGCGTGACCCGACCCTTGGCTTTAAAAGGTTGAAAACTCCTGGTTTAAGCCTTGCTTTGGAAGACAGTTGTGAAACAAATTGGAAAGTCATCAGCATGGCTGACAGGAGCAGACGATATTTATTTTTTTTGTGTGATGCAGTGTTATTTTTCACTACCGTATATACTAGAATATGTCTCCCTGAATATAAGTCGAGGTACCTAGTTTGGACCTCTAAAACTAGGAAAATAGATTGACCCCAGTATAAGTTGGGGGTGGAAAATGCAGCAGCTGCTAGTGAGTTTCAATAATTAAAATACATGAAAAATACGGTAAAATTAATTACTGTAATTTTAGACATTTGTATGGGTATATTTTTGAGTGTTTATGTTGTCCCGAGTATAACTCAAGTCCCATTTTTTGAACTCATTTGGAGGTGGCTAAACAGCACGACTAATACTCGAGTATATACAGTAAGTTGCTTTTCTAATCAGATCTGAAATTACAACGCATTGCCAAAAATTCTGACATTTTGTATACTTCGATACGAAGTAAGAATAGC
The DNA here is from genome assembly GCA_030440675.1 of Furcifer pardalis. Taxonomy (NCBI): domain Eukaryota; kingdom Metazoa; phylum Chordata; class Lepidosauria; order Squamata; family Chamaeleonidae; genus Furcifer; species Furcifer pardalis. Next base: position 33,851,239 of record CP126899.1, on the reverse strand, counting down.
TGAAGGTTTTATTTCGATTCCTCAAAATCTGGATTTGTCTCAACCTCCATTTGTATTGGTATCATTAGCCTGTCATTACACAAGGACTTCCATGACGCACTCGCTTGGTCCTCTCCTCTTGAGCCTGGACATACCTGGAGAAGTTTTGGTTGCAGCCACTTGCATCCCAAATGACCTGGAGTCATTTTCTCGCAAGGAGCTTCCTTTTCGGAGACCCAGTTGGCATGCTTCGATCTTTTAGTGTCGAAGCCAAGACACCCATTATTAGGCACCTTTTGTGCCTGTTTTTATCAGAACCATCCTGTTTTTGTTTTGTTTTTTGCATCTCGACATGCATTTTTTTTACAAACTTTTTTAAAAACATTCTTCCGGGCAGGCAAGACGAAAACCAAATCAGAAGATGGAGGAAGGAGCTCACTGGACGAGGAATGACATGAAAGGGGAATATGACTGAGGGACTCAACCTTCCCTACATCACTTGAAGGACCCTGGATAGGCTGAGGGTTGGAGTCCCTCAATGCAAGACCAACATACTCAAGTGGGGGGTGCTGGTGGACAACTACGAGCTGCGTGACTGTGGAGAGAGACAGAGTCCGGCTCATTCACTGGTTTGCCGATTCCTGCCAGAAACCTGCGCCGGCAACGATTTGGTTTTTGGCCCACGGCAAAGCCAAGAAAGTGGCTCCATTTTGGCAGTCCAAAGTGTGATACGGACACGAAAGGAGAAGAAGAAACTGTTTCCTTGCGAGAAAATGTTGTTCTTAAGTTTACAATATTGCCGTGAACGTTACTATGTTGTTTTAAACTTTAAAAAGAAGGAAACGTTTTTGCAAACCGGGGTCTGCACACCAAACCAGTCAAAATGCAAGGGAGCAAACTGAAACGTGAAGAATGCACAAGTGAAGAGGTTGAACAATGGATAGGAAAGTGTTCAGCATCCCCACAAGAGAGGGAAAGAGGGGGGAAGCAGCCAGGGGCCTTAAAAGCACCTTTTGCCCACTGGTTCCAAAGAATCTGTTGGTTTTTTTTACAAACATTGAGCCAACCTGCCCGAATCTTGCAGCTGGATCATTCCCATTTTCCCAGGTGACTTTCCTAAAATCCCAAGATAGAGTTTAACATTCATGTTTTGCCACTCGCAGCTGAGGCTAGTCAGAACAGAAGCAGGTCATTTCGGGCAGGAGCGATGCATGGAAGACAAACCTACGAAGCCACGTGACGTCACGGGAGGAAAGGCAAAATCTAAATGCAACGAGGGACATAAAACACAGCGATTCTGGGGCGGCCTAACCTGTCCTTTCAAAGCCACTGAGTCCCACTATTTATAGAAAGTCTAGCCAGGTTATCCTGCTATGGGAATAGAGCAAACCCTACAGCCAGAGACTCAACACAGGCAGTCAACTAACCTGACAACACAGAGGACTAATAGCCATGCGTGAGGAAGACCACAGGGAAGGGCGATGCTCTCCAAGTGGATTAAATCCCACTTGAATCCATCTGGAGGGAGGGCAGCCGTTTCACCCGTCCTGGCCTAAGGCAGAGGAGGACTTTGTGTGCCAAAAGGGCACAGGACCAGAAAGCGACTCTTAGAACTGGATCAGCAGAATGGGTGTCACGCAGCGATTTACTGCCCCTCTGCCCAGCACCCCAATGGGAGCGCTTCCTCCCTCCCCCCAGCACAGAGTTTGCTCCACCCCTCTGCCCAGCAGCCTAATGGGAGTTCTTCCTCCCTCCCCCAGCACAGAGTTCCCCTGCCCTTCTGCCCAGCAGCCCAATGGGAGCTCTTCCTCCCTCCCCCAGCACAGAGTTTGCCCCACCCCTCTGCCCAGCAGCCCAATGGGAGCATTTCTTTCCTCCCCTGTTGCTATGTTGGCACTTTGTGATAAATAAGTGGGTTTGGGGTTGCAGTTTGGACACTTGATCTCTAAAAGGTTCACCATCAGTGTCATAGCGTGTGGGCCACTTCATGGCAAGCTGGGATCCACCTTAAACAAATTCACACCAATGGCATTTTTTTCTGAAAACATTAAGACAACATACCCAATAACTACACAGTAAATGATACAGTGACATGTTGCACCAAAACATAGGTTACAATGTCATGTCGATAATACATAGTAAATGATACAGTGACATGTAATAGCAATACATAAGCTACAATGTCATTATCCATGCCCAAGCAGGCTTTGGTTTTGCTTCCTAAGAACTCACCTGCCTTTTACTAAATCAAGAACCCTATGTTGTCAACTCTGACCGGCAGCAACAGCAGGCCTGTTTCTAACCCTCCTTAGGGGTCTCCCATCCAAAGACTCACACTAGCTCCCACCCTGCCAAACAGGCAAAGTCAGACAAGACTGACCTCTTCCAACTAGACTGGAAGCTCTTTTGCCCAGGCTAAAGTTTGTGACACTGATTTGAGAAATCCAAGAGGCAAGCCATTCATCTGCCAATGAAAACAATAATCGGACATATTTGCAGTCTCAAGCGTGAAAGACAGAGACTCCTGCTCCACACACAAAAGTCATAGCTTAATGGAGTAAGCAAGGGAAGGCAGTGGCTTAGTGGTTACAACACTGAACTTGAGAACTGGAAGGTCAGGAGGTCAGCATTTGAGTGCTGTGCGACAGAGCGAGCTCCCGTCTCCGTCCCAGCTCCTGCCAACCTAGCAGTTCGAAAGGCAAGACACTGCAAGTTGGTGAATAGGTACCGCTTCGGCGGGGAAGGTAAAAAATGTTCCCTGCCTAGTCATGCCTGTTACATGTCCACATAAATGTCTGCAGACGTTTGGCTATAATCAGAGGTGAGCACCGAACCATAAGAGTCGAATATGACTGGCTTTCGAGCCAGGGTGACTTTTTCTTTACTCTCTAAAGATCTCATCGCTGTCGTTCTTGTTCCCTGAGAGCTGTCCAAATGTATTGATTTATTAGATTTATATCCCACTTATCTGGGATATTCCCCCCCCCCCCTGACAGCATGCAACACACCACTACTAATAAGAACAAAAGTCTTTACAATTAAGGCATGTAAGGTGTCTAGTCATGCCTGCTACATGACCATGGAAAGGTCTGCAGAAGCAGACAGCGCTGGCTCTTCGGCTTAGAAACAGAGAAGAGCACTGACTCCTAGAGTTGGATACGACTGGCTTTCGAGCAAGGTAAACCTTTACCTTAAGGGACCTTAAAGACAGACAGACAGACACACACAGCAGCGACATGATCCGGCCTTCTGTCTTTGTGAGAGTTGGCGAGAGCCACAGGTGAGCCACCAGCCTCCTCCTGGCGACCCTCCCCACCTGGCAACCAGGGCAATGATTCAGCACGGCCTGTGGCGCTACCCAGGTGCCACACCCGGCCTGGCCGGAGCTGTCATCGCGGGAGGGAGGGAAGGAGAGGGCCAGCCGCCTCTTCCCCCCCCCCTCCCGCCCGCCTCCCTGCCGGCCCTTTCCCCAAGGACTGCGGCGCAAGGGCGCACGACCTCTCCAAAGGCGCGCCGCCTCCTTCTCTTCCCTCCCTTTGGGTACGGCGGAGAAACGGAGGAGGAGGAGGGCAGCAGAGGCCCGGCCGGGCCGCTCCGCTCCCGGGGGCCCGTGGGGACGGCTTCGGCCCCGTCCCGGCGTCTGGGAGCCCCGCCGCCAACTTCCGAGCGCGCCCCTTCGGTCCCTTTGTTTCCAGGCAGACTAGAGTGCGGTGGCGAGGGCGGGCAAATGCGCATGTGTTTCGGAGGGGGGAGGTTGCCGGGTTATTTATTTATTTTCTTATTTACTGACTTCCCCCCCCTTCCCCACCCCCCTGTCGGGCTCCACAAAGGTCTTTCCTTTCCCTCCCCAACTCCAAAGAGTCGCTTTTTCAAACCCACACAGGGTCCCGCAGTCCTTTTCTCTCTCCCACCCCACCCCCGACGGGCGCGTTCCCAAAAGCGCCACTTTGGGGAGACGCCACCCCCCAAAGGCGTCCAGGCCAGCCAAGTGCGGGCTCGGGCGGGTCAAATCGGAGAGTCCGCTTTCCCGCCCCAGTCTCTTCTGCTCGACTGGCCTGACGGGTCTAACGAGACCGTCGAAGCAACTCAAGACTGTGTCCGACCCAATCCGTGGGTATTAAGACACCAGCAGGGCCGCCCTTGGACTCCACCCACTCATCTAGGGGGGGGGTCACGTTACACCCCTCGAACTGGCTTCCCTCCGAAAAGCGGAACCAGACACCGGCTCCTAACAGAACTTCTTTAACGCCCAAGAACCTAGACAAGGACTTTGAGGCTAACTGGCAATTAGTTAGGATATCTCCTCCCTCCCCCCCTTTTTTTTAAAGCGCATGAACTTTTTTTTAAAAAAAGTAGAGGAAAATAAAAAAAGAATGGAAGACAGAAAGAAAGGCAAGTGGCAGACAGACAGGATGCTAAGAAGACAGAGATAGAGACATAGATAGACAGACAGTCAGAGAAGTTGCTCAGAAGGTAAACAGACAGACAGACAAGGTGCTAAGAAAATAGACAGACAGACAAGTTGATAGATAGATAGATAGATAGATAGATAGATAGATAGATAGATAGATAGATAGATAGATAGACAGACAGACAGACAGACAGACAGACAAGTTGCTCAGAAGGTAAACAGACAGACAGACAAGGTGCTAAGAAAATAGACAGACAGACAAGTTGATAAGAAGATAGATAGATAGACAGACAGACAAGGTGCTAAGAAGATAGACAGACAAGTTGATAAGAACAGATAGACAGACAGATAGATAGATAGATAGATAGATAGATAGACAGACAGACAGACAGACAGACAGACAGACAGACAGACAAGGTGCTAAGAAGATACACAGATATGACAAGTTGATAAGATAGATCGATAAATAGATAGACAGACAGACAAGTTGCTTAGAAGGTAGACAGACAGACAAGGTGCTAAGAAGATAGACAGACAGACAAGTTGATAAGATAGATAGACAGACAGACAAGTTGCTTAGAAGCTAGACAGACAGACAGAGTGCTAAGAAGATAGACAGATAGACATTTAGATAGATGGTTCAGAATAGTAGACAGATAGACAGACAGATAGATAGATAGATGTATAGATAGATAGACAGATAGACAGATAGATAGATCTCATTCTTCCCCCCACCCGCTGCCCAAGTATTCTCTCAGTTCCTTCCAGGTCTCTTCCAACGCAAGACGTACAAAAAGTCTCTCTCTCTCTCTCTCTCCCCCCCCCCCCCTTTCGTCAAACCCTTGCCCGAACCAAGTTTCCCTCTGTTTTGGTTTGTTTTATCAACGCTTCTCTCTTCTGCCTCGCCTTTGATCCCTGGACTTTCCCAGCGAGAAAGAAAAGAGAGAAATGGAAACATTCCCAAACACAAGCAAAAGACAAATCAGATACTCTCGGCGGCTTCCTTCCTCCTCCCAAGCCCAGGCAAAACAAGCCCCCGACGCGCCTGGGCATCTTTGCGCAGGCAGATCCAAGGCCCGGCGCTGCCTTTCCTTTCCTTCCTCTTTCAAGGAAGGCGCACGTTATTACGCATCCAGGTGGGCCCCGTGGGGACGCGCTGCCCTCGACTCCGGATCGTCGGGAGACTCTCACCTCGGGAACCTTTAAAAGGGGGGGGTCCCCCCAAGGATGCTCCTCTCTAGATCCTGGCCCTCCTCCCCAGATCTTGACAAACGAACCGGTCCAAAAGGAACGGAAAAGAACGACCATCGCAGCTGCCCAAGGAGGCGCGCCTGGGCCAGTTCCAAAAGGCGGCGTACATTTTGCAGAGCGTCATCCGGAGCCAAACCGGTTCCCCCCTCTCTGCCCCCCCCCCACGAATGCAGAAGGGGGAGGGGTAGCCCCCAGCCCCAACCGCTTACCTTACGCTTCTCCGCCGCTGCTAGCGCAGCCCGGCCGCCAGGAAGGAAGCTGCCTTCTCCGCGGCCCATCCGACGCAGGAGCGCGGCACCCCCGGCGGCCCTGCGAGGTAGGCCGGCGACGCGGGGTGGGGTGGGATGGGGGGGAGGGGAGGGGAAAAGGGGGGGTCGGCGAGCTGCGGGGTGGCGACTGGGGCTGGCGAGGCTTCGCCTAGCATGGGTAGCTCAGGCATACCGCCATTTTAAAAAAGAGGAGGCGAGGGAAAGAGGGAGGGAGAGAAAAAGAGGGAGGGAAGAGGGGAAGGGAGGAGAGAAGGAGGGGAGGAGAGAGGCGCGCCAGGCCCTCGGGCCTCGAACCCTCGAGATGGGTGGAATAAAAAGGGATTTATTTATTTTATTTATTTATTCACCTTTATATCCCACCCTTTATCTGCGCAGACGCTTCCGTGGTCATGTGGCAGGCAGGAATAAGGCGCACGGGGCGCCATAACCTTTCCTGCCAAAGTGGTACCTCTTTAAAAGGTCACGGTCAAGGTCTCCCTTGCTCGAAAGCCAGACGTACCCGACTCTAGGGTTCGGTGCTCATCTCTGTTTCAAACCCGAAGAGCCAGCGCTGCCTGCTTCTGCAGACGTTTCCACGGTCACGTGGCAGGCATGACTAGCCCCCGGGACGCTGTTTACCTTCCCACCGAAGTGGTACCTCTTTCTCTCCTTGCAATTTCTTGCTTTCCAACTACGAGGTTGGCAGGAACCGGGACAAAGACGGGAACTCATTCTACGGAGCACTCGGGTCTCGGACTGCTGACCCGCCAACCTTCCGGATCGTCGTGCTCAGCGTCTTAACCATTAAGACAGTCTCCTTTTCTATACACACACGCACATATAGATAAAGCACAGACGAGGTATAGGAAAGAACAGCTGCCAGGAGCGCGATTCGAACCAGGCTAGCGCTTGGCAGAGAATAAAGTGGCCTCTATTTATTGACAAATAGATTCATTCTCCAGCTCGGCGCCTTTGGGGTTAAAAGAGGGGCTTTTTTGGGGGGGGGGGTGAGGAGGGTCAGGAGTCGGGCTTGATGCGCAAAAGTGGCTGCGTAGGCGAGACTCGCGGCCGGGAGGCTTCCCTGCTTTTTCTCCCGTTCGTGGATCTATCAGCCGCTTTGGCTGCCCGTCCGGCATCGGCCCCCCCCGCGGACCGGCCGCGGATGGTATAGTCCGGCCCCAAGCGCCAGACCAGGCGAGACCATGCAGGCGCGGGGGGGGAGAGAGACGAAGGCTAGCCGCGCTGCTATAGCAACCCCGTGCCATGGGGGCTTTTCTTTTTGGGAGGGCTCTCAGGTGAGCACCTGCCAGGAGAGGAGGAGGAGGGGGAAGGAGTAGTTGACACACACACACACACCATGCTGGGTCGTCATTTGGCAGACCTTGGAAGGATGAATTGAAAGAGGCTGAGTCAACCTTGCGTCCCTGTCAGGATCGAGCTCACAACCTTTTGGCTGAAGGACAGCAATTTAACCCCCACTTGGGATAGTGGAGGTAGGCTCAGGTGATCTGGGTTCCAACCATCGCTCTGGACCCTCTTTTCCATCCTCTTCTCCACTTGGCCAACTCTGCAAGGTGGTTGTGAACAACATTTCTCTCTCTCTCTCTCTCTCTCTCTCTCACACACACACACACACACACACACACACACACACACCTCTCTCTTCCATCCCAGCCACGTGGATCTCCATTTGACCACTACCTAAGGTCAAAGTGTTCCATGCTCAAAAAGCCAGTTGCTTCTGACTCTGCAAACGTTTCTGTGGTCACTTGGCAGGCTCGACTAGACTTCAGGCTGCATGGAACACTGTTGCCTTTCTCGCTGAAGAGAGATGTGATAAAATGAGGCCCCAAGTTCTTCCCATAGCCAAAATGGAGTTTAGTAGGTTTCTAGTCTGTAGTAGAAATGTGGCTTCTCCTGCTAGCCCAGGGATCTGCAAACTTGGCTCTCCAGGTGTTCTTGGACTTCAATTACCAGAAGCCCAAGTCAGTATGCCTGCTGATCAGGACTTCTGGGAATTGAAGTCCAAGAACATCTGGAGAGCCAAGTTTGCAGATCCCTGTGCTAGCCAAAAGGGCCATTTGGTGGCTTTCACACTTTGGGGCCCAGGATGGGAAGAGATAGACAGAGAGGCGCCCATTGTAAACAAGACAACCAGAGTTGTTTACCCAACTCTGGAATCTGATTGGAAGTAGCCTGAATATCCAGGTTCACTTCATACCTGGCGAGGGTCTGGCAGAGAGCCAGAAGAGAGTTCGGAAATGGTTGCCAACTAGGGAACATCGACAAGGAAGAGATGGGCTTTCCAACTAGGCCGATCTCTGGAAATCTTAAATATGGTAACTTAGAATAGCTAGACAGATTCCTTTTTATTTCAGGGGAATACTTGTCTGAAACATCCTTTCTCTAAAACAAATTAAAGTTAGTTTATTTTTCTATGCTGAGATCTGTAACCTGATTCATCAAGAACCTTGCTACCAATTTAAATAAAAATATTTTCCTCAATCAACGCGTGTTCATTGGAAATGGGATATTAGGTTAAAAGACAGTAAGTCCCTCTTTTTTGCCTCTTGAAAACGCTACCGAAACCTCTCAAAGTAAATAAGCGAGCTCTTTATTGACTCGCAATTTCTTCCTTTCAAACGGCTAGGTTGGCAGGAGCCGAGACAGACGACGGGAGCTCCCTCCGTCATGCAGCCTTTGGGTCTTGAACGGCTGACCTGCTAACCTTCCAGGTGTCAAGTCCGGCGGCTTACCTGTTCACCCCAAAAAATTGGGCTGGGCAGAGTGTGGCTTCCCAGATAGTGTCTGACCCCACTGCTTCCAGTGCCGCTGACCGTTGGCTTGAGATGGCTTGGGATGGAGATCTGTGACCTCCATCACACCTGGCGGGATGTGCTTTACTCACCTGTGCCTTAAAGCAGTATCAATCGTTTCTTTGGACCAGAAAAACCTTTGAGGAATTCAAAACAGGGCTGTGGAAATAATGTGAAGTGGTTGCCAAAGCCTCCTAAGGCATCTTTTATCAGACCGGTTGAATGCTGAGTGTTGGGTGGTGGTAAATAACCTGACAGCAGAGGAGGCCAACAGCGGAGGAGCCCCTTTAGGTGCGGTGATGGTCCTCCCCGGGGGAGGAAAGGCCACTGGAAACCATCCTGTTGAGCCAGTGGTGGTATGTCCAAAATTTTACTACCCAACCGTGACATCATCACAGTGTGGGCGGAGCTGATGTCATGATGTCATGGGCAGAGCCAAAGAAAATAAATAAATAAAAATAAGCACACAGACCCCTCAACCTACCCACCCACCCACAACACAAACCCATAAATAAATAAAATAAAAATTACATTAAAATACACCCACCCACCCCAAACACAAAACCGTCACTTACCTCTTAGTATAAATGCCTGGGCAGCACCATGTTGCAAGATGGATATGGTCATCATACCAGTTCTCTAGGATAATATGCCTTAATGTAAATGTAAAACAGCTGCACCTCCTTAAGGGTTCTCCAATTGGAACAGCACAGGTGTAGCTTATTGATGAGGTAACTCCAAGACTTTGCTTAAAAACCCCAAGCCAGGCCGCCAGGCCTTTCTAGGAACTGTGGTAGTACGTCAATATAGGTAAAGGTATTAAATACACATTAAAATACACACAGACACACCACATCCAAAGGTGAGTCACTTACCCTGGGGAGCTTCAGGCTATAGGGAGCTTCAGGCTAGCAGCTTCTCTTCCTCCTCCCCGCTTGGGAGGACAGCAAGGAAGCCGTGCATACGCGCCAAACACTGTAGGCGTGCATGCACACCAAGTGCTTGGCGCGCATGCGGAGTGGGGAAACCAGTGAAAAGGTAAGCCCCGAAGGTGGTTCCCCCCCAAAAGCTGCTACCGGTTCTCCGGGACACAGCTAAATGAGCGGAGGAGGAACTCTGATTCCCAGCGGTCATGGAGGCGGAGGAGGCCACGCCAGATGGACTGGCTGTGAAGGCGCACTTTGTCCATATCCTCAAGGCTGGGGCAGTCCATTGTAGTCCCGGTGTCTCATTTCCTATGTGCCACAGGAGAGGGCTCCGAGGTGATAGCGTGTGTGTCACTTCATGGCAAGCTGGGATCCACCGTCAACAAATTCAGGCCAGTGGCATTTTTCCAGCTTCAGGGTGGAAAAAAAATGCATTCTCAGGTACGAGTTGCAGCCGCCCACGATGAAATGTGTCTCCAAACAAAATAAGAGAAAGAGAGGCTTACCGGGGGAGCTGCCAAAGAGGAGCTGGTTAGATGTCACTGGCACCAAAAATAATAGATAATGAGATTGTCCCTTCCTTGATGTGGCTGACCAGGTTGGCTTTAGACCAGTGGTTCCCAGCGTGGGGCCCAGGCGCCACAGGGGGACTTTGATTCCCAGAAGCCTAAGTCAGTACATTGGCAGATCACTGCTTTGGGGAACTGACTTGGGCATCTGGGAATTGAAGTCCAACAAAAGAACCCCCAAATGTTGGGAACTGCCACTTTAGCCACTGTTTGCTGCCCGGCAGAGCAGAGGTCATTCCAGGACAGGGTCTGAGAGGGGGAGGCAGCTGTTCCCGATTCACGTGCCTGATAAATGAGCCCATTCCTCCCTCCCCGAGTTAATTATTCTCTGCAGCTTTCCAGCCAGTGTCAGATTTTTATTCTTCCCAGTGGCTAATGTCGAAATGCAAGAAACGGACCGATCTGTTGGGTACAGAAACCAGTTTCTGGCTCCTAGGTCACCCTTGCTCGAAAGCCAGTCATAGCTGACTCTAGGGTTCAGTGCCAGCACTCTCTGGGTCTGCAGACATTTCCCTGGACACGTGGCAGGCATGCCTCCACACTGGAGTACACAGAACACTGTTTACCTTCCCACCGAAGTGGCACCTATTTATCTACTTGCAATTTCTTGCTTTCGAACCGCTAGGTTGGCAGGAGCTGGGACAGAGACGGGAGCTCACTCCATCACGCAGTACCTGGGAATCGAACTCCGACCTTCTAGTCGTTGAGTTCAGCGTCTTAATCACTCGAGCCACCAGAGTCTTCTACGGACCTTTTTTTAAAAATGCCCCCAAATTTCAAACTACAGTAACTGGAAAGTCCTCTTCGCCCTTGAGGGAAAAAAGATATACATAAATGATGCCTGCCGTCACACATGCACACCCCAAAAAACCTCAGCATGTATTGACGACAGTATGGGTCAGGGGTTCTCAACCTACGGCATGGTGGCTGGATGCGGCCCGTGACACCATTTCACATGGCCCTCCACCACCTCCACAACACCCGGAAGTGGCTGCCTCTTCATTTTTTTACCCATTTCGGGCTCTCTGCCCCCCCTGCCTGTTCCAGGGAGATCGGAGGACCCGATCCACGCTATTTCTGGGCTTCCCCGACATCCCCGGCCAGTGGAGCAAGCCAAAACGTCAGGGTTTGAACGCTGACATTTTGGCTTGTTGCACTGGCCGGGGAGGTGGGAAATGCCCAGTCTCATCATTATCCGAGGTACTAGTGTATATCCAATTCAAGAATATGAATCAAAGCAGGTAGTGGGGAAAAACACTTTTCCAACTGCAACTGAATAGATGCATAATCCCAAATAAAACTAGCAGATGTCAGGGATTGCAAGGTTTACTTCTGGCCTACAATTCCCATGCAGGTTGGGGTTTCCAGAAATGTTAGCTTCGCAAAAGTTAATATATTTTTTTTTCTAGACTGCTACAGATGCTTTCTGCACAAGTTACTTAGTCGGGAATTATGCATTGACTGGAATACCTCAAGGGGTAAATGGTGGAGAAAGGGAAAGATTTTCAGGTTTAACCTAGACAACAAGAATTTGAGGGGGGGGGAATAGAGAAGGCGCAAAAGGAAGAAGGGGGAAAGGAGATCTGCGATTGCTTTACAGTTGGAGACAATTCTTTGCTATTCCTACACGTTCACTCGGAATCTTCTCCAATAATCCTTCGATTGCCTTTTAAAAAAAGATTCCTTAGAAAAGGGACATGTACTGGCAGCGCTCTACAAAAGACAACTCTCTCTACCGCAGCTGTTCTGGACGCCTTGCCAACAAAACCAAAGCCGAGGGCTTTCAAGCTTCTGAAACACTGACAGGTATGCACACACCTGTGTGAGGTATGACTGGTCTTCATCTAGTTGTCAGTCAAAGGAAGAGAAGTTCCCAGTCTGTCACTCCTAACATTTCTTCTGCTCATGACTTACGTTGCAGGCATGAATGTTATGAGTGTTGCAAGGAGTGAAAATATACTCTTTTCTTCTTCTTCTTCTTCTTCTTCTTCTTCTTCTTCTTCTTCTTCTTCTTCTTCTTCTTCTTCTTCTTCTTCTTCTTCTTCTTCTTCTTCGACAGAAAGAAATTTGGGAATAACTTAGAATGTTAAAAGTTAAGTTTCATGTAAATGACAGTATAATTGTAAATATCATTGTTCTTTTGGTATTGTATATAATGTATATTTCCTTCCACAATCACTATGTATGTCACTATGTTTACTGAGCTAAGTATTTGAAAGTGATGACAAGTTTATGTAGTTCACCTCGACAGATGGTTCTGTAGTAAGAATTTTATCAATAAAAAATTTCTTCTTCTTCTTCTTCTTCTTCTTCTTCTTCTTCTTCTTCTTCTTCTTCTTCTTCTTCTTTTTCTTTTTCTTTTTCTTTTTCTTTTTCTTTTTCTTTTTCTTTTTCTTTTTCTTTTTCTTTTTCTTTTTCTTTTTCTTTTTCTTTTTCTTTTTCTTTTTCTTTTTCTTTTTCTTTTTCTTCTTCTTCTTCTTCTTCTTCTTCTTCTTCTTCTTCTTCTTCTTCTTCTTCTTCTTCTTCTTCTTCTTCTTCTTCTTCTTCTTCTTCTTCTTCTTCTTCTTCTTCTTCTCGTCGTCCTCCTCCTCCTGCTGTGTCCAGATCAAACTTTGCACTGGCAAAATGATACCACCTTCTTGGCTTTGCCACTGGCCATAATTAAATCTTCGTCGGCATATGTTTCTGGTAGTAACCATCAGATCAGCAAATGAGCCAGATTCTGTATCTCTCCACATTCACGCAGTGCATTGTAATCTGCCGGCAAGCCTCAATTTCACCATGGAGCTACTACTGCTAAATAAACCCAAATGGACTGATCAAACGGGAAACAACCACGGCCATGTTAAAGGACGAAGAGGTAGAACAGCAAAATACAAAATAGGACTTTTTAAAAAATAGGGACAGCCGTTAGTAAATAGGAAAGCAACGGAATGCCATTATCAGTTCGTGAAAAGGTTAGAAATGAAGGCAAGCTTTCAAGTTGTCCAGAATGGTTACTTGGGTGTAAGCAGTACATATCTGGGAGAGAGGGAAGAAAGCAATTTTTTTAAAAACTCAGTGGCTGAGAGACTGCGGTGGCTTAGTGGTTAAGACGCTGAACTTGATGACTGGAAGGTCGGCAGGTCAGCAATTTGAGACCCGAGTCCTGCACGATGGAGCGAGCTCCCGTCTCTGTCCCAGCTCCTGCCAACCTAGCAATTCGGAAGCAAGAAACTGCAAGTAGATAAATAGGGACCGCTTTGATGGGAAGGCAAACAGTGTTCCGTTTGCTCCGGTGTCTAGTCATGCCTGCCACATGTCCATTGAAATGTCTGCAGACGCAGAAGGTGCTGGCGCTTTGGCTTTGAAACAGAGATGAGCACTGAACCCTAGAGTCGGATACAACTGGCTTTCGAGCAAGGGAAACCTTTACCTAGCCACACCGACTAGTTACCATGGTGTACGGCGAGACACCACAAGCTTAATTACAGTGCAGACAGACAGACAGACAGATGGACTTGTGTATAAATGCAAGGAAATGCAATTTCCCATCTGAATCTGTCCAAAGAGCTGCGGAAGCTGCAGTCGTTTTACACCAATGAAATAGGTCATGTGGGGTGGTGGTCGGGGATCAATGCAGCCGCGCACTGATGAAATATCAATTAGAAAAAGGCCATTTAGAGGGTCGAATCTCACAAGACCGGCCAAGGCCAGGCTTCCAAATGGCTATTTAAAGTAGGGGTCCCCAACTTTTTCCAAGCCAGGGGGCCGGCTTACGCTCTCTCTCGGTCAGCTTCGAGGGCCGGATGGGCATTTTGCCCTGCCTGCACAATGGGGGGTGGCCATTTTGTCCCAACAGCTTCAAAGGGGTGGCTATTTGGGAGCTTTGACCCCAAAATGGATTTCAGAGTTCTGATTGTGTTCAGGTAAAACAACTCGAAAAAAAAAAACCTTTATTTTCTAAAGCCACACAATTGACTAAAGGGAAAATAAAAGCCTTAGACAGGACCTTTCGGTGTCTTCTCTTATTTCCTGTTGCTTTGCGTTATCCCTGCCCTCCACAGGGACTTAACTAGCTATTAGAATAATTTAGGTTATTTTCAGAATCTAATCTGGGAAAACAAATTGAAACATTCAAACCCTTCATTAGCTCCCGGAGAAATCATTTCTCGAGTCAAGGAGGGCAGAGACGTGGCATGGCAAAATCTCAACGTTTTATAAAGAGGGAGGTGGCAAAACGGAAAGACACCCCCCCCCCCATGCAAATTAATTAATAACATTTGCCATGGGTATGTGTGTGGCATTATGTGTTTATTCCGACATTTAACCCTTGTTAGTGTCGTGCCTACTCATGCCTGCCACACGATCACAGAAATGTCTATAGAAGCAGACAACGCTGGCTCTTCGGCTTCGAAACAGAGATGAGCACTGAACCCTAGAGTCGGATACGACCGGCTTTCGTGCAAGGGAAACCTTTACCTTTACTAGCGCCTTTAAAATCTGGTCACTTTGAAATAACTGATTTTCTTTTTTTGGTCTTACAGTTCGTTAATCGTTTCTTCCATTTCCCCCCAAAATTAAGTTTTGGACAGCTCTGGCTTCCTTACCTGATGACTGGAAGGCAGTTCGAGACCCGAGTGTCTCACGACGGAGCGAGCTCCCATCATCTCTCCCAGTTCCCGTCAATGGAGCAGTCCGGAAGCAAGGCATTGCAAGTAGATAAATAGGTTCCGCTTCAGCAGGAAACGGAACAGTGTTCCTGTGTTCCAGTGCCTAGTCATGCCTGCCCCGTGATCACGGAAACTACTGCAGACACAGCAAGGGAGACCTTTAGCAAGGAAGCTGCCATGTAGTCAAGGAAGGGCAAAATGGCCTCCACCACATGGCATTCTCTCTCTTACACACACCTGTATGGTTGTGGATAGCACCCTCTGCCATCATACAGGTGTACCTAGGTGGCACAGGTAAGGCCTCCAAAACTGGAGGATTTCAAGAGAAAATAGGAGAACCCTCTGTCTGATTTGCTGGCCCAAGTGACCAAGATGCTGACTGGAAGGCTGGAGGTCAGCAGTTCGAGACCCGAGTCCTGGAGTAAGCTCCCGCCTCTGTCCCAGCTCCTGCCAACCTAGCAATTTGAAAGCAAGAAATTGCAAGCAGATCAATAGGGACCACTTCGGTGGGAAGGTAAACAGCGTTCCATGCACTCTGGTGTCTAGTCGTGCCTGCCACATGACCACGGAAACGCCTGGAGAAGCAGACAGCGCTGGCTCTTCGGCTATGAAACAGAGATGAGCACTGACCCCTAGAGTCGGATACGACTGGCTTTCGAGCAAGGGAAACCTTTACCTTTTAACATGGGCTTAAAAAAAGGGAAAAAGAGAATTATTGAAGTTCAAGAACATCTGGAGCACCAAATTTGTAGTGCATGAAAAGATTGGATTAGGCTACGCATGACAAGATTGCCACCTGCTGACTGTTTCGTGTAAGAATGAAAAATGCAAAGCCTGGAACGCTTTTAACAACAGTCTTGTTCAGCAGTGCCCAAATTATGGCCCGGGGGCCAGATGCGGCCTCGACACAAATTCACACTGAAGAACATTCTCACTTTGCATTAATCTACGTCCCATTTCCAAATGTTGCCAGCTGCCAATTCTTGTCATAAGATTTTAGGTTAGGAAACTTTTGGCTCTCCAGATGTTGAGGACCTCTAGCATCTGGAGTGATTTCCCCCTTCCCTGACTCAGCTTCTTAACCACTAAGCCACCACAGTCCCAGACCGAGCATAGGTCAAGGTCTCCCTTGCTCGAAAGCCAGTCATATCTGACTCTAGGGTGCGGTGCTCATCTCAAAAGAACCAGCACTGTTTGCGTCTGCAGACGTTTCCGTGGACATGTGGCAGGTATGAGTAGACACCGGAGGGGACAGAACCAGTGCCGTTTACCTTCCCACTAAAGTGGTACATGCTCATTTACCGTATATACTCGAGTATGAGTCGTCCCAAATATAAGTCGAGGTACCTAATTTTGATCTCTAAAATTAGGAAAATAGATTGTCCCGAGTATAAGTCGACGGGTGGAAAATGCAGCCATGGCTAGTGAGTTTCAATAATTAAAATACATGAAAATACGGTAAAATTTAGATATTTATGTGGGTATGTTTTTGAGTTTTTATGGTAGTTTTTAATGTTTTTTTCTTACCTCCTCACCCGGTCCTTGTTTTTAATAACCTTTGTCATTTTAATAACCTTGGTAATTTTATATCTTGGAAATAACTGGGAATTGTTTAATCTTTTTAGCTTAATCTGTGAACATTGTATTAATTTATATATTTTTTAATCTATTAAGAGGATACTGTATACTGAGTTGTATTCTTTAACTATGTATTTCTTAAATTTGTTTATGTAAGCCGCCCAGAGTTGGGTTTCGACCCGATTGGGGCGGGATAACAAGTTGGAAATAAATAAAAAATAAATAAATAAATGTACAAATTTACACCACTAGTTTTGGGACCCTCAGGATTGTTGACCTGAGTATAAGTTGAGTTCCGTTTGTGGAGCTCATTTGGGGGACTAAAAAACTAGACTTGTACTCGAGTATATAATTCTTTGCAATTCCTTGCTTTCAAACTGCTAGGTTTGGCAATAGCTGGGACCAGTGGTGGGATGTCAAAAATTTTACTACCCCACTGTGATGTCATCACAGTATGGGCAGAGCTAACATCATGACATCATGATGTTGTGGGCGGGGCCAAAGAAAAAAAATTAAAAAATACAAAATAAAAAAAATAAAATAAAAATAAGCACACACTCACAGGTAGTAGTATGTCAATATAGGTAAAGGTATTAAATACACATTAAAATACACACAGACACACCACATCCAAAGGTGAGTCACTTACCCTAGGGAGCAGGCTATAGGGAGCTTCAGGCTAGCAGCTTCTCTTCCTCCTCCACGCTTGGGAGGACAGCAAGGAAGCCGTGCATATGCGCCAAGCACTGTAGGCGTGCATGCACACCAAGTGCTTGGCGTGCATGCGCAGTGGGGGAACCAGTGAAAAGGTAAGCCCCGAAGGTGGTTCCTCCCAAAAGCTGCTACCGGTTCTCTGGGACACTGGGGAAAATTGCTACCGGTTCTGGCGAACTGGTGAGTACCTGTTAGATCCCATCACTGGCTGGGACCAGATGACAGGAGCGGCACTTGGGTCTCAAACTGCTGACCTTCCAGTGATCAAGTTCAGTGTCTTAACCACTAAGCCACCGCAGCCCCTCAGAGCAAACTTACCTGCACCAAGAAATTCAAAGCCCCGTGACTTACGCTTCCCCTTCTTGCCATCGGTCGTACTAGAGGTGGCTGGAAGGAGAACTTAATCTTCCTCCATCCAAGCCCTCCTTTACAGGTTTCTGAACGAGAACACCTTTGGGTTTTGCTCTGGGCATGGGTCAAAATGTGAACCAGGTACCCTTCGTTTCTCACGGAGGCGCCTGCGAATCCAAAGGACCCTCTCGAAGCAAACAGCCCACAACCAAAGACGGTAATTAAACTTTTTTATTGTATCAACCCAGTTGTTAAATTACACAATCAAAGTCAGCCAAAACCCCTCCCTTGTCGTGGTTGTAGATCTACACAGTAAGATAGAGCCTACGAGGGTTATGACGAAAAACCGAGTCTTCGTATGCATATATCCTCTATATACAACAAACAATATACACAAAGAAATGAAACCATGCACACCAAAGCATGGGGGGGGGGCACAGGACCCCCAAACAAATATTACATCTCCGGTGTCAGGCAACACTGTTACACAGGAGTAAGGGGGCCTCGTTGACTGTGAGACCATCTGAAATTCAAGAGCTGGTCATTTTTCTTGGTCAAAACCAAAGAACCTGTTACAGCTGCCAGATCCATAATTTAAGCATTTATTTTGTAAAAAAAAAAAAAATCCCCCAGTGCAGCTTGTTTCTCTCTGTAGGTTGTTATTCCAGGCATTTTTTTCTCCCCCCTAAAAATGTTTGATAATTTGCAACTCTGATGCAACCCATGCTAGTGAATCCATGTTCTAATCCAGTCTTTTCCAACCTTTGGTTCTTGGATTTCAATTCCCAGAAGCCTAAGTCAGTTCCTCAAAGCACTGATCAGCCAATGTATTGACTGAGGATTCTGGGAATTTAAGTCCCCTTGTGGGCCCTATGTTGAGAACCGCTGCTTTAATCCCATACCAGTGATGGCCAACCTTGGCACTCCAGCTGTTCTTGAACTTCAATTCCCAGAAGCCCTGACCAGCAGGTGTGCTGACTTGGGCTTCTGGGAATTGAAGTCTTAAGAACACCTGGAGTGCCAAGGTTGGCCATCACAGTCCTATACCCATTTATGTGGGAGTAGGCGCCACTGACGCCAGTGGGGGTTTACTTGCGTAGATGTGCATAGGCTTGGGTTGACCAGCAGACACACACAGACAGTGGTGGGCATCAACAGGTTCGCACCGGTTCACCGGAAACGGTAGCAGAAATTCTGGCTGGCCCACCCATCCAAGTTTTAAATAAAGTACCGTATATACTCAACTATAAGTTGTCCCGAATATCAGTCGACCATAAGGAAAGCTGAGCACAGAGGAATAGATGCCTTTGAGATGTGGTGTTGGAGGAGAGTTTTGAGAGTTCCCTGGACAGCGAGGAGAACAAATAGGTCAATCTTAGAAGAAATCAACCCTGACTGCTCCTTAGAAGGTCAAATAGTGAAGATGAAGCTAAAGTACTTTGGACATCAAATGAGAAGAGAGGATTTGCTTGAGAAAGCCTTGATGCTGGGAAAGATGGAGGGCAAAAAGAAGGGGGAAGCCAAAAATGTGATGGCTAGATGATATTGTAAAGACAATGGGCACAGAGCTGAGGGAGTTGAGCAGGATGGTGGATGACAGAAGTGCCTGGCGGACAATGGTCCATGGGGTCATTGCAAAGGGTTGGAATCGACTGTGCGACTGAACAACAAAACCTAATTTAGACCCCTAAGACTAAGAAAATAGATTGATCCTAGTATAAGCCGGGGGTATAAGCCGCAGGTAGAAAATGCAGAAGCTGCTAGTGAGTTTTAATAATTAAAATACATGAAAATATGGTAAAATAAATTAATCTAGACATTTGTGTGGGCATGTTTTTGAGTTTTTACAGTAGTGCTAGTGTTTTTTTTTAACTGTATGTTTGAATTTGAACCAGCACAGTTTTGAGACCCTCGGGGTCGTTGACCCGAGTATAAGTCGAGTCCCCTTTTTGGACCTCATTTTGGGTGCTAAAAAACCTAGACTTATAGTTGAGTATATACAGTAGTCCTAATTCAGGTGCAACGCAGGGCTTTCCCCCTGGCCACGTCCACCATACCACGCCCACAGTGTGGTAATAAACATTTTTGGAGCCCACCACTGCACATGGATGTCCTTTTGATTTCACTTTGCTGCTTCTGACCTGCATGTTTTTCGGCATCACAGTGACCAGTGTGCAAAGAGAGGCCTCGCTAAGCATCAGGGGGCATAGAAATAAAAACGAGACACTCTTTCCAGAAGCTGCAGCAGCTCAGAGCCATGAGACAGACCACTATCAAGCGCACACACTGAAATTAACACTGGTTCTCGTTAGAATGCTAAGCAGAAAATCTCCAGGTCTCACTCTTAACATTATGGGGTGTTTTTTTTTTGCATAGAAGATTCACATAGTCCAACCACATTAATGCAAGTGGTTCCTGGGAAAAAGAAAGAATTAACAACATCTTCTATTGACGGAACTCCATAGCCATTAGACCTATGTACCACCCCATAGCGCACTCTCTTGAGTGGTTCATAAGGTAACTAGTATTTTCGCCTCCAACACACCAGGGACTCAACACACCAGGGACCCCAAAGGATGGAAGGCCAACATTGAGCCCCCCGGGCAGGATCGAACTTGGATCATGAGCAGAATTTTGCCTCCAGTGCTACAACTCAACCACCACACCGTGAGGGCTTCAAGGACTCTTGCGATACACCAGACTAGAGTGACAGTTCAAAATATTCAGGACTATTTTTCCGATGCATTGCACGCCCTCGTTTTAGATGCATTTTTAACTGGAAGAAGAGAGCTTCAAACGCCGCGTACTTTGATTATTTTTTTAAAGCCAAGCAATGCTCCTTGCCAGGGTTCGAGGTCCCAAGGAGGACGCTTCTCATGCAAGAGGAAAAGGCTGTTATCTTATGACGGTCCAATGTTTTAGAGGTGAGGGAGCATGCAGCCTGTCGCGTCAGGCATAGCTAATCCTGAGCCACGCATGGAACAAGCCACAGAATCCGCATCCACTTCCAGAATGCCAGGGGCAGACGTGTTTCCCCCAATTCATTGGACTGCAACCTCCGCCATTCTCTGCCTGGGAACAAGAGAAGTTATATCTGAAGGGGAGCCAGATTGCAGAAGGCTGACAATAAGGCCTCAGAGTCTGTTGTGGTACTTGGCAAAAGTTCCTTTCTTGGGAGACGCCCTCTCCTGGAAGTAGCCAAGACATTTGTGTAGTTGCAGATGGAGTGAGCTCCCGTCTCCGTCCCAGCTCCTGCCAACCTAACAGTTCCAAAGCAAGAAATTGCAAGTAGATAAATAGGTACCACTTCGGTGGAAAGGTAAACAGGGTTCCGTGCGCTCTGGCATCTAGACATGCCTGCCATGTGTCAACGGAAACATCTGCCAATGCAGACAGCGCTGGATATTTGGCTGTAAACAGAGATGAGCACTGAACCCTAGAGTCGGATACGACTGGCTTTCAAGCAAGGCGACCTCTACCTAGTTCAAGAGGAAAAATACTCCTAGTATCTCTCTTTAAAACCACCACTTATCTCAAGTAACGAAAGTCAACACAGCGGATCCTACTGAATTATAAACTAAAGATCTGACTCAGTTCAACTGATCTTCTGATTTGTAATTTAAGGCTAGAAAATGGACAAGTAGACCATGACGAAATGGATAGGCCATGTAGAAGGACAGAAGTTCTATGTACCTATAGTTGGCTCTGACGGCCAGTATTAAACGTAACTTTTGGCTTTGATCAACACTCTTGGGTGAACATCTTATTTTGTCAACCCCTTGCTTAAAACTGGATTAAAGAGATAATGACTAGTTTTCCACCCAGATTTCTTCCATTCTTGTGTCCAGTAGTAACATTGCATCAATTCCTTTCTATAAGGGGTGAGCAACTGTGTCAGGCATCCACCCCCAGGGTCTCCCGTGGGTCAAAATATGCTCCAAAATGACAAAAAACAGAAATCCAGAAATGATTAAGCCAGTTTCTCCAGGGTTTTTTTTAAAGAAGGGAGGAGGGTTTCCAATGTCATCCATCCAACAGCGGGGATGAAAACAGCCACTCCAGAAAAGATTCCAGAAAAAATAGACTTTGCTAGACTTCTTTTGGGTGAATCAATGGCCACAAACCACCTCCGGCAATACAAAACATGGGATATTGCCTTACTGTGAGATGGAAGAGAATTCCACTGGACACCATTCATTTGGGTTGAGGCTGGAAATGCACAGATGGGTGCTTTTATCTCCCCAAAATAATTCCCACTCCAAATGGGAATTGTCCATGCTTGGGATTCTCCTTCTCCATGGAGGCCGTCTTTTGCTGGAGCCACCAAACCCAAGGAACGGAGATGACCACCCAACTTTCCTTGAGTTGACGACTCAACGTAACCCCTTTCCACACACCATTGATGGCCTCTTCCTTGCACCCACAAGTGAGAAAAGATTCCAGTTTGTATCACACTGGAGGGGTTCCCTGTGTCACACCTATGCATTCGTTCAAGTTTCCATTTTCGTCACTTCCTAAAACTGGTGGGGGACTGAGGTGGCTCGAGTGGTTAAGACACTGAACTTGAAGCCTTGGAAGGTCTGAGTTCGATACCCGAGTGCCGCACAACGGAGGCAGTGCCTGTCTCTGCCCCAACTCCTGCCAACCTAGCAGTTTGAAAGCAAGAAATTGCAAGTAGATAAATAGGGACCACTTTGGTGTGAAGGTAAACAGCATTGCCTGTGCTCCGGTGTCCAGGCATGCCTGCCACTTGTCCATGGAAATGTCTGCAAACGTAGACAGTGCTGGCTCTTTGGCTGTAAACAGAGATGACACTGAACCCTAGAGTCGGATACAGCTGGCTTTTGACCAAGGGCGACCTTTACTGACCTGAAATTGGTGGGCCTCTGAAAAATGACTCAAATACATACAAAGAATAGCTCAAATACCACACCAGGTCAAAAATAGGCTGGGCAGAAAGCCGGTCCTATGTTCTAACCTGTTGTTTCCATTTGTCCAGAAGTTCTTTAACAAATATTCACCGGGACGGGGGAGAGAAATCACATATAAAGAAGAAACAAAAGGGCGAGTTTTAGTGGTTTTAAAAATGATCAAAACCCTGTTACAGAAATGTAGAGCTATATGCTAAAACCAGACAGCGAAAACCCAACAAGGAAGAACCTCTCTTTCAAAAAGTTAAGAAATATCCCCTAATATTTTCAAAATGTATTAAATATCAGTGACCACCCCCAAGGGGATTTAGACTGTCTGTTCAGGTATAAATGCTCTCCAAAAACTTCGCTCATAATCCTTCCTTTCCAACAGGACATCAGAGAAAGTTTTAAAACCCATTAACACCAAACGGGTGATTATTATTATTATTATTTTTAAAAAGTTTTAACTATTCATAAACCAAACCCATCCGATCTTTGTTAAAAGCCCTACAGATGCACACCCACTCGTCTAGATTGGGTTCTCCAGTGTTGTCCTGTTGTTGGTAAGCCTTGATAAACAACTCTGGGAAGCTTCTGACAATACAGTAATGAAATTAAGTCAAGGGACTTAACATGGTAGGGTGGGCAGTGCATTCCGATGGGTGTTTGGTGCTTCCCATGTGAATTTATTTTGATATTCCGTTTATGCGACCCCACACATCCTTGGAGACTGACAACAGTGCGGGTGCGTTATATGCAATTCCTCTGCGCATATTTTGGGCATTCCTGACTCTGATTGGAAGATGGAAGCTTTTAGCCTTCCGTTGAAAATTCAGAGTCTTTGCTTCCCACCCAATGGCTTCCAGTTAAAATGTCTTGGCCTTTATAACAAGATGTGCCTTAGTTTTAAAGAAGAAACCCTCTAGTGGAATTGGAAACAAGGCATGTGCAGAGGACTGGCTGTGACTTAAACAGGAATTTGGGGTGGGAGTGGGGGAGAGACCACCACCAGCAGGCCTGTGCATAGGGACGATGGGTGGTGTAGTCAGATATATCTGGAGGAGGCCCTCAACCCATTTTGACAGGCTTTAATTCTTACCGGTTACTTCTGGTCTCAAACTGCATCAATATAACTAGCAACATCCATTTTTAGAGGGCTTTTGCCCAAAATATATTAGGAGAGAGCAAAATGTTCGTACCTCCACCTGCAGAGTGTAACCCAGTTTTCAGTTTCGTACTACAGGCTATTGACCACGTCGTCTCTCTTAGCTTGGAACAGGGCTCAGCAAACTTGGCTCTCCAGATGTCCTTGGACTTCAGTTCCCAGAGGCCCAAGTCAGCACACCTGATGAGCAGGGCTTCTGGGAACTGAAGTCCAAGAACACCTGGAGAGTCAAGTTTGAGGACCATCGATGACCAACCTTGGTGCTCAAAATGGCAAGTCAGCAGTTCGAGACCTGGGTCCTGCATGATAGATTGAGCACCCGTCTCTGTCCCAGCTCTTGGGGACATGAAAGGAAACTCATTCAGGCATCCCCTGAGTGGAGTTTCTCCAGCAAAAATAATTTCAACCAGGACTAATTTGTGACACGAAATTATTATTAACTAATATGGGAAGCCACCGGGGATCTCCAAGAAGGACTAGGGAAGAATCTTCCACGAAACCGTAGAGTCACTGCTGCCAGTCAGAGTTGACAACATAGGGCTCTGGATCGATCTGACTGGATAGAAAGCATCTTCCCACATTCTTACGTAAACAAACATTGACCCTCTGATCCTTGGAAGTGGATCCAAGGGTCCTCTCAATCCATACCATGTATCCCTCACTCTAAACACATCTCTTCCACCTCAGGAATGGTCTCTCTTCCAACAACATCCTTGGGTATTTACCCATCTCTCATGCCCACCTTAACAGTTTCATTCAGGTGAGCATTTCTAATAGCCATAGGTGTGTTTAGCTGCTCTGTCTAAGACAGTGTTGCCCAAACTATGGCCCGTGGGCCAGATTTGGCCCCCAAAGCCAATTCATCTGGCCCACACCACCCTCGTCGTTCCAGGAAGTGGAAGTAAAATGCGTGTTTTACTTCCACTTCCGGGAGTGACGAGGGTGGCATTGGCCGGATGAATTGGTGTTGGGGGCCAAATCTGGCCCATGGGCCATAGTTTGGGCAACCCTGGTTTAAGCAGAGAAAGTGGCAGCTTAAAATCTATCTCATCTTGTTGCAAAACAGACTGGAAGGTGCATTTTACTTCTGCTTCCGGTGGGAGGAACCACGTGGCTGGCCCACTGAACCACGTGACAGGCCCGCTGAGCCACATGACTGGCCCACGGATCGAAAACTTTGGGCACCCCTGGTCTAAGAGGACAATCTTTGTTCTCTCTCTCTCTCTCTCTCTCTCTCTCTCTCTTTTAAAGGGACAGACCCGAGACACACGGAGATTCAAAAGTTAACCCACATACAGTACGACATTTAGTGCAAAAGTGACGCCCAAGGCCACTTAAGCAGCTCCTTGTGTCTCTCAACCCTCAATATAATTAAAAAAAAGGGGCGGCTCTCTTAATTCTCCCACCCTGCGTTCTTTCACAGTTCTGTTCCGGGCTTCCCAGTCCATGCTCCCATTACCGCCACTGCTCCACATTCCCAATATAATCTGCCGTTGAATTTGGGCTCCCTTGTTCTTTGTGGTGAGCCTGTTTTGCCCTCCACATCTTCCGCTCTTCCTGCCGCTTTCTCCTGGCTTCCTGGTGCTCTTTCTGCCTCATGTACTGATATCTCTGGAGGAAGAGGTCCTTTGCATAATCGTAGAGTTCCATGTCTAAAAAATTGAGGACCTCGATCTGCTTCTGCGTCTCCTCGTCAATGTCTACGCTGGAGGCCCTTGTGCTATTGTACTGCGTGAATGGAGAGATGAAGTTCATGTTAAACGTCTTCTCAAAGAGATACTGAGTCTTCCGCTGGAACTCCGTCAGGCCAAAGAAGGCCATGCGCTTCAGGTTCTCCTTGGCGCTGTCCAGGAGAACCTTCTTGCGTTGCTCCTCTGGCATGACCGACAAGTTGTAGCAACCCACCAGGCTGAGGTCGGCCAGCATGCGGACCTGGCGGTTGTTAGCCAGGTTGTACGGACAGTCCATGAATTCCTGGAGAGAACAGCCAGACCAGTCGTCCCCCGAGTAGCAACTGGGCAACTCTTCGGATGTCGGGGACCTCCCGTCGCAAACGTGCAACGATGCTTTCCAAGTTGCCCCTCTTTGGACGTGCCGCCATTCGCTTAAGTAGCGAGAGACTGGGTCCCGGAGGATGGTGATGTAGTAGAAATTCCTGCAGGGATGGGGTGGAAAAGAAGAGACACAGATCTTGTTAATTATGGCACAAACACACACATTACTTTGATATCATCTGACAATATGTTTAAGAGTTAATTGAATGCAGTTCAGAAAATGATGTGTTGTTATTGCAGTTTCCATAGCTGTGTTAGTCTGTCCCAGCTGGTTGGCCAAATTAAAGAATGGGGGACAGAGAACATGGCAGAATATTATTTATTATTATTATTATTTATTAAATTTAATACCCCGCCCCAATCGGGAGGACCCGACTCTGGGCGGCCCACAATCAGAATAAAAAGAATAAAACAAGAATAAAACTATCACTAAAACGTCAAAGTTAAAACAACCGAAAGATTAAAAACAACACAGGGATAGATAACAGTAAATCCCTTGATCCAACCCAGGGGGGCAGTCCTTAAATGAGCCACTTGGTATGGGAGCCCATGGTCCCGGGTCCCCAAATCTGTCCCGCCAGCCAGGTTTTCAAGCCCTTTCGGAAGGGGAGGAGCTCCGTTTGAAGGCGCAATTCGGTGGGCAGGAGGTTCCAGAGGGTCGGGGCGAACACGGAGAAGGCTCTCCTCCTAGTACAGGCGAGGTGCGCCTTCCTCGCCGAGGGAATAACAAGGGAGCCTCTCCGATCCGCCCTGGTGGGCCGGGCAGATAATCTTGGGGTGACGCGGTCTCTTAGGTATCCTGGCCCACTACCATATAGGGCTTTAAAGGTAATAACCAGCACCTTGAATTGCACCCGGAGACATACTGGCAGCCAATGCAGCTCCCGGAGCAGCGGCGAGGCATGAGCATAGCGCCCACACCCCACCACTACCCGGGCCGCCGCATTCTGGACCAGCTGGAGTCTCCGGATGGTCATCAGGGGCAGCCCCATGTAGAGCGCGTTACAATAATCAAGTCTGGAGGTGACCAACGCATGTGTGACCATGAGCAGGGCATCCCGGTCTAGGAGGGGGCGTAACTGGCGAATTACACGAAGTTGTGCAAAAATATATGTATAAATACTGAGAACATGCATTTATACTCTGCAAGTATACCTACCTACCTACCTACCTACCTACCAACCAACCAACCAACCAACCAACCAACCAACCAACCATCCATCCATCCATCCATCCATCCATCCATCCATCCACCCAACATTTTCACCTCACCTCTCCTCAAGATCACCCATGCAAAAGGAAACCTCTTTCCTAATTTTGATTTTTCGGACTAAAGTCAGAGGGATTATGACTGTATCCACATCTTCCCTAGAACCAGCAAGATGGTAAGAAACAGGGTTATTCCTATGGCATGGTTGGCCGACCATGGCTTCCCAGATGCAGTCAAGAGGTCAACTTGTGTGAATCCCTCACTGACCTCTGGAGAGCCACAGTGACCATGTCAGATGGTAGTTTCTGTCCAACATCTAGAAGACCATCCTTGATCCACCTGTGTGTGTTCTATAGAAATGGTCACTTCTGATCCTAACAATAAGAAATAGCCATGCCAACATCCCTCTATCCTTGGAGTGTCTAATGTAATCCCACTCTAGCATCAACAACTTGGCCAATGACTTGGCTGATCTGTGATAGAACAACTTTGTTACCTCCCAACAATTGCATGTTAAGCAACCAATGTTTGTATGTCTGCATTTTGATTTCCCAACATTCTTCTCCTAATCAGGTGTATGTGTGTACAAACATTAGCCTCTTCTGATAACAATCTATGCATCCAATTAAGTTGGCAAGGGACTATGAAAGTAAAAGCCAATTGAAATGTGTTGTATTTGCATGGGAAAACTCGATTTCCCAGAGTACAACATCCTTCCTAGCCTTTCCATGGCACCTCAACTTCCCTATGAATGCATCTGGTAGTACCATTGACAACAGACAAGAGGAGGACCTCCACCGAACAAATGTGATCTGAAACACTCCCCCCACTTCCATCATCCAAAGCTAGAGGTTCATCATGACTTGTGGGGAGACCAGCCCTCTTAAGAAGAGACTAGCATCAAGCTTGAATGATTCCAGCCTTAAAGTGAATCCTGCGTGGTCTACACACAAAGAATAGAACCATAAACTGCCACCAAATTTAACATTCCCCATTGTTTCCCCATCAGAAGAGTACACCGCTAGATGTCACTGTTTCACCAAAAATAGCAGCAGGATGAGATTATGGAGACGGGATCCCATCTAAGAAGCCCCAAAGCTCCTGCAGGAAGATTTGCTACATGTCCGCTCTTCTCATTTTAAAACATGCAGTGGAAAATCTGCATGAAATCTATCCAAGCTTTGTTGTTGTTCAGTTGCACAGTCGATTCCGACCATTTGCAATGACCCCATGGACCACTGCCCGCCAGGCACTCCTGTCCTCCACCATCCCCCTCAACTCGCTCAGTTCTGTGCCCATTGTGTCTACAATACTATCTAGCCATCTCATGTTTGGCCGCCCCCTTCTTCTTTTGGCCTCCACCTTTCCCAGCATCAAGGCTTTCTCAAGCGAATCCTCTCTTCTCATTTGATGTCCAAAGTACTTTAGCTTCATCTTTACTATTTGCCCTTCTAAGGAGCAGTCAGGGTTAATTTCTTCTAAGATTGACCTATTTGTTCTCCTCGCTGTCCAGGAGTCTCTCAAAACTCTCCTCCAGCACCACATCTCAAAGGCATCTATTCTTCTGCGCTCAGCTTTCTTTATGGCCCAAGTGACTTGAGCCAGAATGCAAGATTCGAATAAAGCACAATACTGATTGTGGGGCTATGTTAATGATTAATATTGTTTATTTTACTACAGTAAATCCTAAGGCAGTGGATGTAGCACTCCCGTTCCCTGCATTATCTTTGCAAGAATCATGTGAGGAGAGTCCAGACTCTGCACCAAATCCATCACTTCAACCAACACAACCCATTGGCCCTCTCAATCTTTGAGCATCTTCCAAGTTTTTGACAAGTCAAAAGATTCACCTGTTTGCGATATGATCCCCTGGCTTCTATGTGACCGATGCTCCTACCTTCTGCACACCTGTGAAGTTGTTAAGACAGTTCTCGACCCTTTAAAGCCAGGGGCCGGGTCACGCTCCCTCAGATAGCTTCGGGGGCCAGACAGCCATTTTGTCCTTCTTCCACCACATGGCACTTCCAGGTGTGGTGGAGGTGGTGAGGAGCCCACATGAAATGGTACTGCAGGCCGCATCTGCAGAATCCCTGTGAGGAAATCACTTTGAACATGATTCTCTGGGTGAATCTTCAAAAGCGTCACCAGATATCAGAGGTGTCATGTAACTTTATCTTGAAAAGGCTACTTTTTTTGGATTACAACTGCTAAAATCTCTCACTCAGCATGACCGCAATACAAAACTGTCTCCAAGCCAAATGACCTCCAAGCATTTACCTTGTAATAATATCTCACGGCATAAAAAAATCAAGCCAGCACAGAGAAATAAATTCAACGTCAGACTAAGAATCGGGGCCACATGATACTCTAGCAGATATATATGTGTAATATTGTTTTCTATCTATTGAATATCCAAAAAATTGTAGCTACAAAAACTTAGCATCATGTTTTAGAAATATGACTATGAAAACTCAAGGAAAGGTATAAGTAAGTTCTGGTGGTTCAAGTGGTTAAGATGCTGTACTTGATGACTAGAAGATCAGAGTTCGGTTCCCAAGTATTATTATTATTATTATTATTATTATTATTATTATTATTATTATTATTATTATTATTATTATTATTATTATTATTATTATTATTATTATTATTATTATTATTATTAAGATGCTGACCTTGACAACTGAAAGATCAGGAAGACAGCAGTTTGAGACCTGAGTGCTACACGACAGAGTGAGCTCCCATAATCTATCCCAACTCCTGCCAACCTAGTACAGTAATACCTCATATAACATTAGTATCGAATAACACTAAAATCGCATAACATTAAGGAATCTGGGGGGAAGAATTGCATCAGATAACATTAAGATCCTATGGGATGCTTCAGATAACAACCGCTAAAGCCTGTGTGGTTACAATGTATCTCTATGGATCCCATAGGATTTTAACATGCATCAGATAACACTAAAAATCATATAACACCAAGACTTGTGGAACCAGGTTTTAGTGTTATATGAGGTTTTACTGTAGTTTGAAAGCAAGAAATTTGCAAGTAGATAAATAGGTACCATGTCAGTGGGAAGGTAAACAGCATTCCGTGCACTCGGGTGTTGAGGCAGGCCTGCCACATGTCCACAGAAACATCTGCAGACTCAGACAGCCCTGGCTCTTGGCTATACACAGAGATGAGCACTGAAGGGCAACCTTTACCTTTGCCAATAGCAATGACACTTATCTACCCCCTCTTCATAGCGCTTAGTGCACTCACTGGATGGGTCACAAGTTAATGAGCATTTTGCCCCAAACATGCTGGGTATTCTTTTTACTGGCCTTGGATGGATGGAAGGCTTAATCAACCTTGAGCCCTGGTCAGGATTGAACTCACAACCTTTAGGATGCAGGAGAACAGATTAACCCCTATGCCACCAGCGGCAATGTACCCCAGTCAGGTATGACTGACTTTTAAGCAAGGACAACCTTTATCTTTACCTTCACCCGCTAGATTGTCAAACCTTTAAAACTAATCAGTTTTATGAGTTGTTAAAAACAAGATCATTTTAAATAATGAACATGAAAAGGTTTATTTTTATTTGGATGTATTGTATTGTATTTTGTGTTGTGATGAAATGTATTGCTGTTTGATTCTCTGTTTTGTTATCCTTTTTTTTTCTAAAATTAATAAAAAATATTTTTAAAAAGACCAATCAGTTTTCATTTTTCATATGCTTTTATGGGTACCAGATGGATGGCATTCAAACACAAGAGGACTGTGGTGCTGGGGAAAGAGATGGAATGGGAGGTGTCATGGGAGGAGGCTACGGAGAGATCCAGAAAACAAACGAGGTGTACCAATCATTTTTGCAAAGTGGCTGTCGGTCTCCAATTCGAATCCGTCATAGCCCCAGACAACCTTGGAGACATGCAAAGCACTTCTGAAAACCAGCTAGGAATGGCTTTCCTTGCAGAGAGCCCAGGTTGCAATTTCTTGCTAACCAAAGGCTGCTCTACGATGAGACCTTCCGGATGAGATTTTTTAAAAAAAGGGGGGGGGGGGACACTTGAATGCTTAAGAGAAATGTTAATTCCAGGATTGAGATAATGCCTCTGAGGGAAAAGGCTGAACAAAGCAGACCCTGGAGCTGTTTCAATGGGTGGAGTTTTACATGTGGAACATCTGCTGTGC
The DNA here is from genome assembly GCA_030440675.1 of Furcifer pardalis. Lineage (NCBI taxonomy): Eukaryota > Metazoa > Chordata > Lepidosauria > Squamata > Chamaeleonidae > Furcifer > Furcifer pardalis. The sequence continues at coordinate 33,820,219 of CP126899.1, read as the reverse complement.
CGGAAGAATGCTAATTAGCAGTTGGCTCTCCAGGCATTCTTGGACTTCAATTCCCAGAAGCCCTGATCAACAACAGGTGTGCTGACTTGGGCTTCTGGGAATTGAAGTCCAAGAACATCTGGAGCATCAGGATTGACAAACCCTGGCCTATGTGTAAGGTGAATGTTGCCTTTGCTCGAAAGCCAGTCATATCTGACTAGGGTTCGGTGCTCATCTCCGTTTATAGCCAAAGAGCCAGCACTGTCTAAATCTGCAGACATTTCTGTGGTCACATGGCAGGCATGACTACACACCCGAATACATGGAACGCAGATACCTTTCCAGCTCCAGTGGTACTTGTTTAAAAGGTAAAGGTTGCCCTTGCTCATAAGCCAGTTGTATCTGACTCTAGGGTTCAGTGTTCATCTCCGTTTATAGCCAAAGAGCCAGCACTGTCTGCATCTGCAGACATTTCCGTGGTCACGTGGCAGGCATGACTACACACCCGAATACATGGAACGCAGATACCTTTCCAGTTCCAGTGGTACTTGTTTAAAAGGTAAAGGCTGCCCTTGCTCAAAAGCCAGTTGTATCTGACTCTAGGGTTTAGTGCTCATCTCTGTTTATAGCCAAAGAGCCAGCGTTCTTTGTGTCTGCAAACATTTCCATGGACATATGGCAGGCGTGCCTTGACACCAGAGTGCACAGAACGCTGTTTACCTTCCCACTGAAATGGTACCTATTTATCTACTTGCAAATTCTTGCTTTTGAACTGCTAGATTGGCAGGAGCTGGAACAGAGACGAGAGCTCTCTCCGTTGTGTAGTATTCGGGAATTAAACTCCGACCTTCCAGTCTTCGAGTTCAGCATCTTAACCATTTGTGGCACCCCAGTCCCTTGTTTATCTGCTTGTAAGGTCTTGCTTTCGAACGGCTAGTTTGGCAGGAACTGGGATGGATAGGAGGAGATGGGGTCTCAATTATGCAGCTCTCGGGGCTCGATCTGGTGACCTGCTAACCTTTCAGTCATCAAGTTCGGCATCTTAACCACTAAGCCACCACAGTCTCCGATCACTTACCTTACAGTGTGATAAAAGGGCAGAGAAAAACTGACGGACCCACAGCCCCGTGAAACGCTGTTACAGAATATTCGGCAAGCATAATTAATCCATTAAATGGATTTTCAGCCTGGTGATGAAAGTTAAAGGGAGTGATAGGCAAAGCATTTCTGCAGCCCCGGCACCCTATAATTTTAATTTCAGCTCCCAATGATTTCATTTAGCTCAACCGGAGCGTGTGACGAGGGAGCTGGTATCAATTGAAAAATACTGAGATCTGCCATAGCCCACAAAGGGGCTCCAGTATTACCCGGTAATGGATGGGGATTCTCGTTTAATTGAATTGGAAAGGCAACACATATTAGCTAAGGAAACTTAATCAGCGCAATAAAATTAAAATGGGGCAGTCAGACAACCCAGCCTGATTAAGTCACCCACGCAACGAGTTTGGCAATCATTGCTAAGCCTCGCGGTGTTAATGATCTAAAGTCAGTGGTTCCCCCGCCGGGAGAGAGTTGGAATTTTATAGCAGACTATTAGAATATTTAAAAGGCTGGTTTTTCACAAGACTGGATTCTGCAGCGAAGCCGGGAGCTTCTCTGCTCCTTCAGGAAACCACTCGGTCTACATTGGGCAGGACCAGAATGGAGAGTATCTTCTCTATTGCTGTTGGGGAGATAGATCTGGCAAGACACTGGTCTCCAGTTCTGGACACCATACATCAAGAAAGACGCAAACAAACTAGAGCAGGTACAGAGCAGGGCAACAAGGATGCTCAGAGGATGAAACCAAGACCTATGAGGAAAGACTGAAGGAACTGGGCATGTTTAGCCTTGAGAAAAGGAGACCAAGAGGGGTATATGACAGGACTGTTCAAATATCTGAAAGGTAATAATTTAGACCAGGGGTTGCTAACCTTTTCAAGCCGGGGTCCGGGTCATGCTCTCTCAGTCAACTTCAAGGGCTGGACGGCCATTTTGCCCTGCCTGCACGATGGGCTATTTTGTCCTAACAGCTTCAAAGGGGTGGTCATTTTGTGTCTTGAATGCTCTTGGAGGAGTGGGGGGCACCTGAAATGGTGCCCCAGGTCAGATCCGGCCCACAGGCCTTGGGTTGGGAACCCTTGATTTAGACTGTGGTGGCTCAAATGGTTAAGACACTGAACTTGATGGCTGGAAGGTCATTAGGTCAGCAGTTCAAGACCCGAGTACTGCACGATGGAATGGGCTCCCGTCTCTGTCCCAGAGGCATGCCTGCCACATGTCCACGGAAACATCTGCAGATGCAGACAGCGCTGGCTCTTTGGCTGTAAATAGAGATGAGCACTGAACCTTAGAGTCAGATAGGACTGGCTTTTGAACAAGGGTGACCTAATCATATAGCGGAAGGGAAGGAGTTGTTCTCTATCATCCCAGACTGCAAGAAACATGATAATGGGTTCAAACAATGGAAATCCAAATATAGACTGAATATTAGGGAACATTTCTTAACTGTTAGAGCAGTAAGACAGTGGAACCCGCTGCCTCAAGAGATGGTGAGTGCTCCAACACTGGAAGCATTCAAGAGAAAATTGGACAACCTTCTATCAGATCTGTTTTCATTCAGACTCCTGCAGGAAATTGGACTCAATGGCCCCAATGGTCCCTTCCAACTTCGTGATTTTATGAGTCTAAGACAATCAGGAGACCGTGCTAAGCCAGAGAGTCACATTTGTTGAGGTGGTAGTGGTGGAGCACCTCCAAAATAATTACCCGGGACACCTTAGGTGGGCCTTGTGTCTCTCATCGTCTCCATTCCAGGTCTTGGTTCTGAGGGCTACGTACAACTCCTACAAAGGAAGGCAACCAAATCTAGACTTCAAAGAGCCTGTGTCGACGAAAGACCTGTGGAGTGGAGTCATAAGTATCTCTTCCATGGATTTCTGCCGAGCCTTGACGTTTGCAAAGGAAGCCCTCTCTCTATCTCATCTCTGGCGCTGTGAAAGCTGAGTCTAAAGAGCAGCCCTTCAGTGGGTTTGCCAAGTCCATCCACGTCTCCTCATTCATGTAGGGGAGAAAGTTTTGGCACCGCACAGGGCTGCTCCTTCCACTTCTCTCTTATTTAGCTCACCAATAAATTACTTCAAAGCCAAAGCCTGGTCTCGGCTGCAATTCCCAGCCTTGAACAAGGACCCCAACCTTCTTCTTCTAAATATGAACTTGGGTTCAGGACTGCAAAAGAGAAAGAGACACATGTTGACTTGCCCAGCCATCAAAGATGTCTGTGGGTGGCTTGGAGACTAGACTGGCCTAATTATGGCTCGAGGCTTGGCACTCTCTTCAGACGTTGATCTGGGCTTTACTGAAGGGTCAACGCTTCCGAACATGGCAACAGGGAAGAGATAGATCTTCAGCTGCATTTTGAGTTGCCACAGGCTCAAAAGAACTGAAGACAGATAGAATAATGCTAGGATATAAGACCCAAGCAAGACTTCATAGCTTCCAGCCAGGCGAAGTCTTGTGGCCAGAGAAACTGCCAAAAAGCAAGTTCGATACACCCTAAGGCAGAACAAACTCATTATTTAAAAAGAACAAAACCCTAGTGTGTCTCCTTAATAATATGTTCTATTCTTCACAAGCTTTTGTATACCATGGGCCATATCTTCAGATGTGACAGATTTTGAGGAAGGAGCCCTCACTGCTGTTTTGCGTGAAAACTCATTATGACAAATAAGGGGCTGCCTGTAATTAATCCCTTCTCCCAATAATGATTTAATGATGTTATGTAACAATTGTAGCTTAACAAGGGATAATTTTACTCCTTTCGCAGTCTAATAACCGTGGCCTTGTAGTTGCAGATGTTGGGTTCAAATCCCAACAGCTGGAGATGAAGGTTGAGAAAGACATCTATCTGGAGCCCTGCCTGGAGAACAACTGCTAAGTGGTACAGGCATTTTTAGGCAACGTGCACCAAAAGATTCATATTTTGCAGCATATTAATTCCCACCTTATGTTACCAGGGCCAGACATGGAGACTTACAACACAACATAAAGGAAAGTTGGCCGCCATGGAAATGAGATGTCTGAGGAAGGCTGCTGGAGTGACTAAAAGCGATAAAACCAGGAATGAGATTATAAGGGAAAGAACTGAAATAGAACCAAACTTAAACTATATACAGAGACAACAAATGAAGTGTTTTTTGTCCATTTGGAGAGAATGTCTTGCAAGTCCATACCTTACAATGCACGTGTGGAAAGAGGAGAAGGAGAAAGACCACCAGGCAGACCCAGAAGAAAGTGGAGAACATCAAAGAAATACTACAAGAACACTAAATAATTTGGGTGGAGATCGCTAGTGCCAGAACAAGAACCTTGAATCTCCATTGAGGAGGAGGAGGAGGAGGAGGAGGAGGAGGAGGAGGAGGAGGAGGAGGAGGAGGAGAAGTAGTTGGGTTTTGGATTAAAATTCTGCACTGACTATGGAATCTGGGAGTTGTAGTCACAAAAATCAAATGTCACTTTCCCTGGCAAGGGTCAGACGTGCTACAAGGCAGCATCCACCGTCCTTAAACTTTACGGTCACCAACCCTCCTTCTGTCCATGTTGCCCTGTCTCCAAACAAACATTTTCAAATATGTGGTGCACTCTTCCTCATTGGGTCATCTGAGCAAATGGGGAGTTGGGGGGGGGGATGACACATACACACACACGTCCATCCATCTGACATTTTAATTATCAAGTACAAATGTTACTGCAAGCGAAGGAACAGATGGTGCCCTGAATTTGCTACAACGGGGTTGGCATTCCCCTGACAAATTTTACTGCTAACTGATCATCAAGCGGGAGCCCTCTCCCTCCCTCCCTCCCCCCCAAAGAAAGAAATCAAATGGGACCCACAGAAGCTATTTTGAGATTGAGCATTTTGGAAATGGGGGGGGGGAGAGAATGCACTACTGGGACTTCAAAGTATTTTCATATTTTTTGAACAAGGCAATCCTCCTGCTTTAAAACGGAGAAGACAAATCTCTATTGTAACAGGGAAGCTGAAGGGTGGGATGATGGCATACCATTGCTATCATCCCAACATTAGCCATCAGGCTTCTATGAGTTGGGTTACAACCCTATAAACTACACAATCCAATGCGGATTTCATAATTTATGCAGAAAGCTCTAAGGCAGTGATGGCCAACCTTGGCACCCCAGATGTTCTTGGACTTCAGTTTCCAGAAGCACTGAGTGCTGACTTGGGCTTCTGGTAAGTGAAGTCCAAGAACACCTGGAGTGCCAAGGTTGGCCTTCACTGGTCTAGTTACACACAAGCTGGACTCCTGCAATATGCTCTGTCTTGGGCTGCCTTTAAACGCAACTACAGCTCTCCATTCTAGATGCATCTCTTCTTCTTCTTCTTCTTCTTCTTCTTCTTCTTCTTCTTCTTCTTCTTCTTCTTCTTCTTCTTCTTCTTCTTCTTCTTCTTCTTCTTCTTCTTCTTCTTCTTCTTCTTCTTCTTCTTCTTCTTCTTCTTCTTCTTCTTCTTCTTCTTCTTCTTCTTCTTCTTCTTCTTCCAAATATTGGTGATCCTCATGGGAATCAGCCATGAAGACTGTCCTGCGAATATAATGGCATTTCATCTGCCTTCCGCATCGCAGCATGATACCCATACCACTGAACCAGCTCTGCCAGTAGTCACTTTCTGATCCTAAGCCCTTTTGGTACACAAAGCCTTCCTCAGCCCCAGGCCAGGATGGATGAAGCTGCTGTCCTCCATCAAATTGGATTTAATCCATTAGGGGACCATCACCCATCCCTGTGGACTTCAGCACCCAAGGCCATTAGTCCTCAGGGTTGTCAGGCTAGTTAACCGCCACCTGACAATTGGCGTTGAGTAGTAGGGTCTACTCTGTGACCACAGCAGGATAACCTGGCCAGACTTTAGAAGCATCTCTGGAAATTAAAAATTAACTGCTTGATACTCAATTTTACTATTATTCATTTTAAGCCATCGTGGAACCAAACTGGCTCTCATTTCAAGAAGGCAGAGAAGAAGAGTTAATCTCCACACGACAGTGCCCCATAGAACACCTCAATTTGTCTTGGTCCATAGAAGTGTGTAAAAACTCAAATGCACGGTGCTGTTTGGCTCACATTGCCATGGTGACAGTTATTCGGGAGAAAATTTGCTTGGGAACTCATCTCCGTCCATAATGGGTGGTACGTTTTTTCCCTCTGAAAGCTCTTTGTTGGCTATCCTTAAATCTTCTCCAGAAAACCAGCCTTTCACAACGAGGAGCTCTCCATCTCAGCTGGAAGGAAGCCTTTCTGCCATTCTGTCCTTCGACACTGATGTGATTTTATTTCAGTTAGTTCCACAGTGAAAATGCAATAGTTCAGAGAAGCAGGGAGAAAATACAAGAGATTTACAAGCTCCAGATAATTCCTGAAGGCCTATGAATCAAGTGGAACAGGGTTTCTCAACCTTGAGTCTCCAGGTGTTCTTGGACTTCAATTACCACAGGCCCAAGTCTGCATACCTGCTGATCAGGGCTTTTGGGAGTTGAAGTCCAAGAACATCTGGGGACCAAAGTTGAGAAACCTTGAAGTAGAAGATCATTGTCTTATGCCAGGGATCTGCAAACTTGGCTCTCCAGATGTTCTTGGACTTCAATTCCCAGAAGTCCTGATCAGCAGGCATACTGACTTGGGCTTCTGGTAATTGAAGTCCAAGAACACCTGGAGAGCCAAGTTTGCAGATCCCTGGCATAAGACAATGATGGCCAACCTTGGCACCTCAGGTGTTCTTGAACTTCTATTCCCAGAAGCCCTGATCAGCAGGAATGATGACTTGGGCTTCAGGGAATTGTAGTCCAAGAAAACCTAGAGTGCCAAGGTGTGCCATCACGGACATAAGTGTTCCCCCTGAAATACCCTAACACACACTCTCTCTTTCCCTCTGCAATCCTACAAATTTTTGATCATTCTATGGAGCCAATGGTGAAGAAATTCCAGATATGATAAGAACAAAAGGTATTTTTATCCAGTGGCCAAAATCCTGTTGCTTAACTTAACAAATCTTCCATGAGGATTTAGTGAGTCAACTATTCCATTGATTCTAACTTCAACTTTAGCATAATAAGTTACAGTTAGTCTAGGCTTGTTTGAATCTGAAACTTGCGGAAGAGTTGACTCACTGAACCCTGATTTGTTGAGTGGTTCTCCTCTAGTATGGTTTACTACACTAAACAACTGGATTCTGGCCAGTATAAAAGTAAAGACTTCCCTCGCTCAAAATCCAGTCATATCTGACTCTAGGGTTTGGTGCTCATCTCCGTTTACAGCCCAAGAGCCAGTGCTGTCCGTGTCTACAGATGTTTCCATGGTTATGTGGCAGGCTTGATTAGATGCTGGAACATATGGGACACTTACTGTATATACAGAACTTGGGTATAAGCCTAGTTTTTCAGTGCCAAAAACGAGGCCCAAAAAGGGGAAATGGCTTATACACGGGTCAATGACCACAAGGGTCCCAAGACCACGTTGGATTGAGACGTGCCAAAAAATTAATTAATTTTACCATATTTGCATGTATTTTGATTACTGAAACTCATTAGCAGCTGCTGCATTTCCCACCCTTGGCTTATACTCGGGTCAATCTATTCTCCTGGGTTTTCCAGTCAAAATTAGGTACCTCGGCTTATATTCGGGTCGGCTTATATTCGAATATATACTGTACCTTTTCTGCCAAAGCAGTACCTATTTATCTACTTGAAATGTCTTGCTTTCGGACCGCTAGGTTGGCAGGAGCTGGGGCAGACAACGCAGCTCACTCTCATCACAAAGCACCCTGGTCTCGAACTGCTGGCCGGCCCACCTTCCAGTCATCAAGCCCAGCATCTTAACCACGAACCCACAAAGGGCTGTTTAGCCAGCAAATAGCTGCTCGAATGTCCAGCGACACTATTCAGCAATGGGTCACCTGCTAAATAGGAAGAGTCCATTTCAACATCAGAAGTCTCTTCCTAAATTGTGTCTATCGTAAACACAGCAGCACAATCTCCCGTACGCCTTCAATGTGTGACAGAATGGATGGCTGGATTAGTCTCCGGATTAGAGCCTGACACGGAACAGCCGTTTTTCACCTCTTTGGCTGCTGCAAATACAACTTGGGATGGTTTTTTTTTTTTTTGAGAGATACAGGTCATGCTCTCTATCAGTGGTTTTGTTCACTGAGTGGCAATCGCAAGACGTCCTTTTCCAGGGACTGAGACGGCAATGCCTAGGCCTCGCCTGCCGGAGGCTCCTAATGGAATTACATAATTGGGAGGCATGTCATCTAAATCTGAACAAATTGGATTCCCCTTGTCATGTGCTGTTCAATCAAAATGAGAAGGAATATTTAAAGCCTTGATCTGCAGAGTAAGCCAGGAAGAGCCGAAGAGAGAATGAAAGACACATACACACACATACTGTATAGCCTTCCTAGTAAAGGTAAAGGTGTCCCTTGCTCAAAAGTCAGTTGTATCCAACTCTAGGGCTCAGTGCTCATCTCTGCTTCAAAGCCGAACAGCCAGTGCTGTCTGCTTCTGCAGACGTCTCCACGGCCATGCGGCAGGCATGGCTAGACACCGGAGCGCACAGAACGCTGTTTATCTTCCCACCAAAGTGGTCCCTATTTATCTACTTGCAATGTCTTGCTTTCAAACTGCTAGGTTGGCAGGAGCTGGGACAGAGGCAGGAGCTCATTCCATCCTGTAGTAATCGGGACTCGAACTGCTGACCTCCCGCCTTCCAACCAGTGTCTTAGCCACTTGAGCCACTGCATCCCTTCCTAATGTTCCTTCCTAATATTCCATTAATGCAACAGAGAGAAGACATGGCTAAGAAATCAGCAAAAGAAAGAGGAAATAGGCATGAGACAATTATTATCAAAATCTACCTTCCCATGTCAAGGTCAACAAAGGGAAAGATGAAAGAGGGGAACGCTATCTGCATGGTTTACACCATATGTGTTCCTAGATCAGGGGTACCCAAACTTTTTGGGCCGCGGGCCGATCATGTGGTTCAGCAGGCCAGCCACGTGGCTCCTCCCCCTGGAAGTGGAAGGAAAACATGCCTTACAATCTGTTTTGCAACAGGATGAGGTAGATTTTTAGCCTGTCATTTTCTCTGCTTAAACCAGGGGTGCTCAAACTACGGCCCGTTGGCTAGATCTGGCCCCTGATGCCAATTCATCTGGCCCGTGCTGCCCTCATCGCTCCCAAAGGCAGAAGTAAAATCCTTCCGGGAGCGACAAGGGCAGCGTGGGCCAGATGAATTGGCATCAGGGGCTGGATCTACCCATGGGCCGTAGTTTGAGCACCCCTGTTCTAGATCATCGCTACCAACAGTCATCAGTTACTGGAAATAGTTATCCGAGAGCCTTGCATGATTTTGAAGACTAGACAGTGTAACTGTGGCATAGGCGTTTATGGACTCTGGACCAGAACATCCGATGAAGTGGACCAGAGACCACGAAAGCGCATGCCAAATAAAACTTTAAGATGCCCCAAGGCTAGTTAAAGACAGGCTAGCTTCTGGAAATTAGACGTCCCATACACATTGGGGTGTCCGTGATGCTGACCATGTTGGTTGTGGGATTCTGGGAATTTCCTGTTTTCCGCTAGCCTGGTGTTTCTCCAATCTTTGGTTTTTGGACTTCAATTCCCAGAAGCCTAAGTCAATCTCCCAAAGCACTGATCAGCCAATGTACCGACTGAGGCTTCTGGGAATTGAAGTCCTCCATTGGGGACCACTGGACTAGACCCAAGGAATGGTCTATGAGGCTGGTAACTTGACTAAGTGGGATATGGAAGCAAAATCTGACATCTACTGTTACTGTCTGGTCTTTGCTATTCACTGGAAGACAATCTTTGTAAGCGGGTCATACGTCTACATGTAAATATATACTGTAAATATATACGTACTGTATATACTCGAGTATACGGTAAGTCTAGTTTTTTAGCCCCCAAAATGAGGTCAAAAAATGGGACTCAACTTATACTCTGGTTAACATAAACATTAAAAAATAACCACACAAAAGTCCAAATTAATTAATTTTACCGTATTTTCATGTACAGTAAAACACCGGATAACGATTGGATCGGATAACGCTAAAAATCGCATAACGTTAAGCAATCTGGGGAGGAGAATTGGATCGAATAATATTAAAGTCCTATGGGATGGATCGGATAACAACCGCTAAAGCCTGTGCGGTTACAATGTATCTCTATGGAGCTTTAACGTTATCCAATCCAACCCATAGGATTTTAACATGGATCAGATAACACTAAAAATCGGATAACACCAAGACTTGTGGAACCAAGTTTTAGCGTTATCCGAGGTATTACTGTACTTTAATTACTGAAACTCACTAGCAGCTGCTGCATTTTCCACACCCGACTTATACTCAGGTCAATCTATTTTCCTAGTTTTAAAGGTCCAAATTAGGTACCTCGTTTTGGAGGCTAAAAAACTTATACTCGAGTATATACACTAACTAATTATTATTTTAGTAGGGTTTTCCCTCTTCTGTTTCTATACTTTTGTTTTAACGTATTCTTTCTTTTTCCCCTCTGATTGTTTTGCTACTGTTTTGTTTATTGTATTTTTTTCATAGCCTCAAAATTTAATAAAAATTTAATTTCAAGAAGAAGAAGAAGAAGAAGAAGAAGAAGAAGAAGAAGAAGAAGAAGAAGAAGAAGAAGACAGTCTTTGCACTTTGAGATTGTGCCTGGTCACCAGGATTATGACCTGTTCTTCTAAGTAGCTCAGATACCACATTGAATGTTAAACACCATAACTAGTTCACTTAGTCTAGTTCCTCAGCAGTATCCAAAACATTGCTTACCACTCCGCAGTGGTGGGTTGTTAAAATCTTCGCTATGCCACCGTGATTTCATCGACGTCATCGGTGTAGCCAATGTCATGACATCATGGGCAGAGCATAATTTTTTTTTAAAAAAATTAAAAATGTCTGTGCATGGATCAAACCTCTGTTTGATGCATGCACAGTTCTTTTTTTAATGCACTATTTGATGCATGCACACTAAAAAATAGAACTGCGCATGCATCAAATGGAGGTTTGACATTTTTGGAGGGGGCAGGAGAGGCGACCGAACCGGTCACCTGGGGTCCCCCCCCCCCCGGCGGCCCCTCCTGATGGGGTGCTACCGGTTCAGGTGAACCGGTCCGAACCAGTAATATCCCATCACTGCCACTCCGGCATGACAGGCTGTTCGATCTCAGTTTTTATTTCGAGTGCCTCTTTCAATGAAACAAGAGGCCGAGGAGGGAAGCGGGTTGAGATATTTTGTGAACACATACAAAGCCAACAACTGATCATAGTTGCAAAGAGAGAAGAGGAGAAAAATTGAAACCGAAAAGCTGTGACTAATAACCTTTCAGAGAAGCCGCCTTGTCAAAGATGTACAAACAAGAAATCCATCAAATAACAAAAAGTAAACTTTTTTTGGGGGGGAGGAAGGGAGTTTATAATTACGGCTGGCTCTCGTATTCGAGAGGGCAGGGATAACAGCTTGTCTCTATAGAATCCTAATCAGGGCTCATCAAAGATCTGTAAAAAAAAAATCAATATTTGCTCTTGGCAGGATGAGTTAATTAATACCAGAGTTCTCCTCTGCATTGCCTCCCCAGCTGTCAGTCTTGCCACATTGAGTATACTTCTTTCTGAATACTGTACTCAATTTGGAAAATAAAGTTCTACTCAAGATCTTGATTCTAATTTTAAACTCCACTAAGGGCCAATGTCTACCAAGGAACTTGGGGAACATCCTGGTGGAAGAGGAGTCAAACCCTCCCCCCCCCAATGAATTTTCCAGAGTTCTTGTTGTTGTTCAGTTGCACAGTCGATTACGACCCTTTGCGACCCCATGGACCACTGTCCACCTGGCACTTCTGTCCTCCACCCTCCTCCTCAGCTCGCTCAGCTCTGTGCCCATTGAGTCTACAATACCATCTAGCCATCTCATTTTTGGCCGTCCCCTTCTTCTTTTGCCCTCCACCCTTCCCAGCATCAAGGCTTTCTCAAGTGAATCCACTCTTCTCATTTGATGTCCAAAGTACTTTAGCTTCATCTTTACTATTTGACCTTCTAAGGAGCAGTCAGGGTTGATTTTTTCTAAGATTGATCTATTTGTTCTCCTCGCTGTCCAAGGGGCTCTCAAAACTCTCCTCCAGCACCACATCTCAAAGGCATCTATTCTTCTGCGCTCAGCTTTCCTAATGGTCCAGCTCTCACAACCCTACATTGCCACCGGGAATACCATTGCTTTGACTAGATGAATTTTTGTTTGCAATGTGATGTCTCTACTTTTCACTATGTTCCCCAGGTTTCTCATCGCCTTTTATTTCATGGCTGCAATCACCATCTGCAGTGAACTTTTGGTGGTCTGATAAAGGTATTACCTGTACCTGCATTTGTAGAAGACAGAATCCTGCCCACCCTTCCATGGTTGTCGTCATCGCTCAGTCGCATAGTCGAGTCTGACCTTTGCGACCCCATGGACCACTACACACCAGGCATCCCATCCTCCACAGGATGGAGTGATAGGGCCTGTAGCCATGATCTTGGTTTTCTTCATACTGAGTCTCAAGCCAGCTTTTGCACTTTCTTCTTTCAACCTAATCAGGAGCTTCTTTAGGTCCTCCTCACTTTCTGCCATTAGGGTGGTATCATCTGCATATCTCAAATTGTTGATGTTTCTCCCAGCAATTTTGATCCTAATTTGGCCCTTTGGCTGTTAAAGGTTGCCCATCTCTAGAGTAGGCAGCTCAATGGACCCAACAGTCTAATCCAGTGATGGCGAACCTTGACACTCCAGATGTTCTTGAACTTCAATTCCGAGAAGCTCTCATTAGCATGAGTGCTGACTTGGGCTTCTGGGAATTGAAGTCCAAGAACACCTGGAGTGCCAAGGTTCACCATCACTGGTCTAACCCCATTTTAGTTCCCAGAATCCCAAGTCAGCACTTCTGCTGAGCAGGGCTTCTGGGAAGTGAAGTTCAAGAACAGCTGAAATGCCAAGGTTCGCCATCACTGGTCTAACCCAGAGTTCCCCAAACTTTGGTTCTTGGACTTCAATTCCCAGAAGCCTAAGTCAGTCCATTGGCAGATCAGAGTTTTTGGGGATTGTCTTAGGCTTCTGGGAGTTGAAGTTCAAGAACCGAAGTTCAGGAATCGCTGGTTGTAACCTACTGTAACTTCACAGATTTATCTCTCTACAACTGGCAGGAAGGAGCAACTAGTGACACAACCCAACAAGGCCAAGAATGACGCAATATTTTAACCCCACAAAATATATTCAGGTTCTGGAACTACCAGTTCTGCAGGCCTGCCCTTCTTTTTGGGAGATCAGGGTTCATTTTAGACAGAAGGTAAAGGTAAAGGCTGTCCTTGCTCGAGAGCCAGTCGTATCTGACCCTAGGGTTCAGTGCTCATCTCTGTTTACAGCCAAAGAGCCAGCGTTGTCTGCATCTGCAGACGTTTCCACGAACATGTGGCAGGCATGACTAAACACCGGAGTGTGCCGAGTGCTGTTTACCTCCCTATTTATCTACTTGCAATTTCTTGCTTTCAAACTGCGAGGTTGGCAGGGCCTGGGACAGAGACGGGAGCTCTTTCCGTCATGGAGCACTCGGGCCTTGAACTGCTGACCTTCCAGACATCCAAGTTCAGGACTTAACTACTAAGAGAGAACCAGGCAATTAATGGCAGGGCCATCATGTTTGATTGGGTCTCAGAGATGCAGGCTGAGATATTCCACAGCCCTGCAATTGCAGTTCCATTTCAACCCAAAGCAAGATGGATGTTTTTGCAATGCCAACATCCATGCTCTTCCCTTGACCTCTCCGTCCTCTCCTTCAGCAAGGGGTTGTAGTAGTTAATCTAAGGATGTGGCAGAGAAGCAATACATTAAAAAACCAAAACAGAACAGCTAAGCTGTGGGTAGCCCCTTGACCTTTTCCACCTCCTGTCTTGGATACTGAATACCAAGGGGGAAAAAAGACTCACTGGCAGAGAGGAAACAGGATTTCTATGCAACACAAACAAACCGAGACATGTACAGGGTAGGGTTAGAATGAAAATTAGGAGCTGCTCCCATTGTTTAAGGGCAGGGTGCCTAAACTACAGCCTGTGGGCCCGATCTGGCCCCTGACACCAATTCATCCAGCCGTGCCACCCTCCTCGCTCCCGTAAGAGAAAGTAAAATGCACCTAGAGCTGCCATAATTCTCTCCCACAAAAGTATACTTTACAAAAATAGGCGGGTTATCTACAAAATAGCCTTTTTTAAAAACGAACATAATATAGTGGCAGCTATAAAACACTTTCACATTCATATATCAATATAGAAATGAATTTATTTACAACAGTTAATTCTTACCGTAAGATGATCTGTTGTGCTTCTGTATTATTACAGTCAAACCTCGCATAACGAGTGTTTCACTTAGCGAAAAACTCGCATAACGAGCAAGTTTTTTGCTAAGCGGTCTGACTCGCATAACAAAAATTTTCGTTATGCGAGTCGGACTTTCCCTGTGGAAAAACTCGCATAACGAGCGTTTCTATGGGGAAAACTCGCATAGCGAATTTTTCCGCTATGTGAGTTTTTCCCCTTGGAATGCTCGTTATGCGAGTTTTTCCATAGGAATTTTGTTTGTTTCGCATAGCGATCAACCTTGGATAATGAATTAAATTTGTTATGTGAGGTATTATTATTATTATTATTATTATTATTATTATTATTATTATTATTATTATTATTATTATTATTATTATTATTATTATTATTATTATTATTATTATTATTATTATTATTATACAGTACTTCCAATTTCTTGCTTTCAAACTGCTAGGTTGCCAGGAGCTGGGATAGATGACCGGAGGTCACTCCGTCATGCAGTACTCAGGTCTCAAACTGCTCACCTGCCAACCTTCCGGTCGTCAAGCTCAGCTCTTCCACCATGACCCCAAAGAAGGGATTAAAAGAAATCCCAAATCGAACCAACAACCATGAACGTGAACTTCAAATCACTTCTCATTTTGAGAAAAAGCAATTCCAAAGCGGCCAAAGGTATTGGCTAAGACAGTGTTTCCCAAATGCTGGATCTTGGACTTCAACTCCCAGAAGCCTAAGTCAGTACATTGGCTGGTCAGTGCTTTGGGGAATTGACTTAGACTTCTGGGAATTGAAGTCCAAGATCCAGCATTTGGGAAACACTGGGCTAAGAAACCGAAATTTCTCCCAGGATAGTCTGCGAAGCGATGTCAGGAAGGGGCTAGGATTGGGCAGGCATGGAAAGAAACAAGATACACAGATGGAGACTCAAGACTCCATCTCAGAAATGGGTCGAAGCCACAAATGTGCACAGAGAGGAACGGCGAGTTCCCAACATTGGGAGAGATGAAGGTGTGTTTGAGGGCGGATTAACATTAGGGGATAACCAAGATGCTCACACATTGTGGAGCCCCGCTCCAACTCCATTATCTTTGCGCTCTGCGCATCTCTCGGTGCTTCTCAATGCAGCTATTAGCTTTCTGGGGAGATAAAAGGGCATTGATGTAGAACGGTGGTAAGTGGTCGGGTGACCATGCTCCCTTGATTGATCTGTTCCGGGCACCGTTAAAGAGGATTTACTGTAAACGGGAAGGGCCAGGGTTGGCAAGAGAAACGGAGGCTGTTGCAGACCCAAAGCCCAAGGAAAACGTTTTGGCTACAGGAAGACACTCAAAACCAGGCCCACCTACCTTTCTGGATGTCCGTGAAGTTTGGCAGAAGAGCAAAGTGGGGAGAAAATTAATACCAGGGTTAGCGGAAAGAGTCTCCTTTGGTTGCTTTCCCAACCCTCTCTGCGCTAAGCCTTCTTTAGACATCCTGTCTAAACCTTCATTCAACAGAGATGCTGTGGTTTAGTCTATTAGCTTGTTCAGTGAGAGCCTTGTTGGGGTGCGGGGACTTGAGTGGTCTAACAAGGCAGTATTGCCTATCTCTTTGTCAATGATGTTAGGCCGGGACTAAGATTCACCAAAACGTCCTCTGCTGGATCACTTGGGCAAGGTGAAAGCGGAGGGCAGGCGTCGTGGTCCACCTAGCCAGCGGGTGATGTGATATCCAATGGCTAAAAAAATGCAGGCAGATGGACTTGATTTCTCAGGTCCATTTGTTATTGTTCTTCAGTTGCACAGTTGGGGCCAACCCTTTGTGACCCCATGGACCACCGCATGCCAGCCTCCTCTGTTCTCTGCCATTCATCGCAGCCCACACAAGTCTACGCCCATAGTGTCAACAATTCCATCCATCCACCTCATCCTCTGCTGTCCCCTTCTCCTTTTGCATTCAATCTTTCCCAGCATCAAGGCCTTCTCCAGCAAGTCTTCTCTTCTCATTTGGTGGCCAAAGTGATTGAGCTTCAGCTTCTGCATTTGTCCTTCCAAGGAGCAGTCAGGATTGGTCTTTACTTTAGGATGGACTAGTTTGACCTCCTTGCAGTCCAGGGGACTCTCAAGAGTCTCCTCCAGCCCCACAGAGTTCAAAGGTGTCTATTCTTCTGTGCTCAGCCTTCCTTAGGGTCCAACTCTCACAACCATACACGACTACTGGGAAGACCATTGCTTTGACTATGCAGACATTTGTAGGTTGGGTGATGTCTCTACTTTTTAATTATGCTGCCTAGGTTTCTCATAGCTTGACTCCCAAGAAGTAGGTGTCTTTATTTCATGGCTGCAGTCACCGTCTGCAGTGATCCATTTGCATGTGCAGAATGTCACTGCGGAGACGTCCACCAATGCATGGATTTCTCCACTCTTAATCACTGCCTCACTGAACACCAATATTAAGTTCGCCCGGGACCCACTGCAGGTCCACAACTGGCACTTGAAACAGCTGGTTGATGGAAGATCCATCCGTCTACAGTTTGTTCATGACAAGGTGGCAGTTCTTTGGGGTGGAACGCCAACTCAGCTGAGGTCCATCTCACCCCTTTGTCTCATTGCACTCTTGGGGGAAAATGGTATCAAACAGATGCTCCAAGGGACTCCACCAGGTTTGGCAAGGATTGCTTCCCCCACTTGCAAAACCTAACAAGCATAGGGTTGAGAAAACAACACGCTGGCTACGTCAATAGCCAATTTGCGTTGTTTGCCCAGTTTCAAATGGCTCGGTAAATTGGTGTATGCTCACAGCTATTTTTAGTGCATGAATGTAATGCAGAGAAATGGGTAGATAGCAGAGCACCAGAAAGAAGCAGTGAGCCTTTCCTACCGAAGGGTGAATTTTGACATAAACAAATATAGATATGAAGGACAGCGGGACCTTATTTTTACTTATACAGTAATACCTCGGGTAACGTTTACCTCGGATAACGCTAAAATTGCATAACATTAAGTAATCTGGGGAGGAGAATTGGATCGAATAACGTTAAGGTCCTATGGGATGGATCGGATAACAACCGCTAAAGCCTGTGCAGTTACAATGTATCTCTATGGAGCTTTAACGTTATCCGATCCATCCCATAGGATTTTAACATGCATCGGATAACACTAAAAATCGGATAACACCAAGACTTGTGGAACCAAGTCTTAGCGTTATCAGAGGTATTACTGTACTGTATAGGTTGTTTTTGCTCATATAGGCTGTTCCAAAGAGTTAAGAACAGGAAGACTGTCGCCATGATGATAGCCAATATCTGGAATGAATATGGCAGATGATGAAGAAGGAGACTGTCTCAGTAAGACTTAAGAGAGAAAAAATTGAAGTCCCAAGAGATTCTTCAATAATCTGACCAGGTTATCCTGCTATAGCAGGGTTCCTCAAACTTGGCTCTCTGGGTGTTCTTGGACTTCAATTACCAGAAGCCCAAGTCAGCACACCTGCTGATCAGGGCTTCTGGGAATTGAAGTCCAAGAACATCTGTAGAGCCAAGTTTGAAGAACCATGTGCTACAGTAATAGAGTAGATCCTACCACCAGTGACTCAACACTGAGTGTCAGGCGGTGGTTAACTAACCCGACTACCCTGAGGATGAAAGGGCTTGGGTGCCGAAGTCCACAGGGAACTGCGATGGTCCCCAAGTGGATTAAATGAATCCATCTTGGTGGAGGGCAGCAGCTTCATCCATCCTGGCTTGGGGCCTGAGGAGGACTTTGTGTGCCAAAAGGGCTCCAGACCAGAAAGTGACTCGTGGAACTGGATCAATGGTACTATGGGTGTCACACTGCGATGCGGAAGGCAGATGAAAGGCCACAACATGATATTCTCAGGAGAGTCATCATGGCTGAAGACCAAGATGATAAAGAAGCAAGAAGAAGAAGAAATAGAATTTTCACCTGTTTAAAAAAACCCAACTCTATATTCATGAAACACTTGTACAGCATAACGAAAGCTTCTTACAGTGATTAAATCGTACAACGGCGAGGATTTGAAAAAACATTATGCCCTGTATAACAACTAAAATAGTTATACAATGCAATGTACCTCTATGGGGAGAAACCGTAAAACATTTTTTTTTGTCATTGTACGATTTCTCCCATACAGATAATCATTGTATGATGCATCCCATAGAGATAATCGCTATACGATGCATACAATGTACAGCAATTAAATCGTATGACTAGCCCTACGGAATGAATTAAAGTTGTTATATGGGCCAATTTTTGGATTTCAGAGGTAGACAAAAGGAGGTGCAAAGCCTGGAATTTCAGAATCTCAACTTCAGTGTGGAACCCAAATCAAAGCAGACCTGTTCTAGATTGCTCCCGAGCTAAGCTGAGGGGAATGCAGTGACTTGGCGGTTAAGACGCTGAACGTACAGCCAGCAGTTCATGACCTGAGCACTGGACAACATCTGTGTCCCAGCTCCTGTCAACCTAGCAGGTCAAAAGCAAGAAATTGCCAGTAGATAAATAGGCACCACTTTGGCAGGAAAGGTAACAGAGTTCCGTCCACTAAGGGCATCTAGTCATGCTTGCCACATGAGCCAGCGCTGTCTGCATCTGCAGACATTTCCGTGAACATGTGGCAGGCATGGCTCAGCACCGGAGCGCACGGAACGCTGCTTACCTTCCCACCAAAGTGGCACCCTATTTATCTACTTGCAATTTCTCGCTTTCGAACTGCTAGGTTGGCAGGAGCTGGGACAGACAATGGGAGCTCAATCAGTCCTGCAGTACTCGGGACACACTTCCAGTCGTGAAGTCTTAAGTGCTCAAGCCACTGCATCCCTGGTAGGGAGACCTTTAAGCAAAGCCGGCTGGACTTTTGAATGCTCCCCTCTGGGATCCTAATCAAACCTTACTAGCAATGCTTATCCTTTGCGCGTGTCATGTACGTTTTCTCTATTCTGTTTTCACAAAACCACAGATGCAATCTCGAGCCTCTGCCTTCTGAACTGTTAAGTGCTCCCTTATTTCGGTCATTGGGTTTGCGGTGAATTTTCTGGCGCGCTCCTCCCTCCTAACCCTGAAGCGGCCAAGACCGTGTGGCAGAAGCCGGGCTCGGGATGGCTGCAGATATCCATCTTCCCTTGGTCTCATCTTTCCTGCGGATTTGGCAAATTACTGCTCACGCCGCAAGAGCAGAGCTGAGGAGCAGGTAAGTGAAAAATCAGATCTGACAGCTCTAATTGAGCCTCTCGCCCCATTTACGGAAAATGATCTGGTAGAATTAAAAATTCACAACTAGAGAGCCATTGTGGTGAAAACTATACATTATGGGCTCTTTGAAGTACTCCGGGAAACAGACCTGCCCTAAGATATCTTTAGGCTTTACAGCCTAAACACGTTGAGCTGTTATCAAGAGTGAAAGCAATCCACCCTTTGGGGACAAGACATAACCTCTAAAGAGCCTTACAAATCATTATTAAAGTCTTCTTGGCTTCTTTTATGTAACTTTGCATCTCTACTTACTTACTTACTTACTTACTTACTTTCTTTCTTTCTTTCTTTCTTTCTTTCTTTCTTTCTTTCTTTCTTTCTTTCTTTCTTTCTTTCTTTCTTTCTTTCTTTCCTTACTTACTTACTTACTTACTTACTTACTTACTTACTTGCTGTGTAGAGAGGACAATGGGAACTGCAGTGGATCAAGTGGCTAAGACACTGGCTGGGAGGCGGAAGGTCAGCAGTTCGATTCCCGAGTACTGCAGGACGGAATGAGCTCCTGCCTCTGTCCCAGCTGGCAGTTTGAAAGCAAGAAAATGCAAGTCGATAAATAGGGACCACTTCGGTGGGAAGGTAAACAGCGTTCTGTGCGCGCCGGTGTCTAGTCGTGCCTGCCACAAGGCCACAGAAACGTCCGCAGAAGCAGACAGCGCTGGCCCTTCAGCTTTGAAACAAGAGATGAGCACTGAGTTGGATACGACTGGCTTTTGAGGAAGGGAAACCTTTATCTTTACTTTTCGAGAGGACAATGCAGTCATAGTTTAACCCAGGGGTTCGTAACCTAGATTGGGCCCATGACACTATTTCACAGGCCCTCCCCATCCTCCAAGGGCATTTGAGAAACAAAATGACCACCCCTTTGAATCTGTTGGAACAAAATGGTAAAAAAACAAACCCCACCACGTGATCTCATTCCCCAAAACCCATCCTTCCAACAAGACAGCTGTATCAACTCTCTTGTGGGCTCATGTTCCACTAGTCCACTATAAACTAAGGGCTACATTCAGTTTTAGCCATGACTGAATGAGATCCACAGAGATCAGAAGCTCTTTACTATGGTAGTTGCTGTGTGCTATCGAACAACACTAGAGCAGGGTTGGCCAGCCGATGGTCCGTGGGCTAAACCTGGCCCATGGCACCATGACATGTGGCCCGCCACCACCTCAGCCGCTAGTGGAAGCAGCAGTGGATGCGTTTGCGACAGCCATAAAACACGACCGCACATGTTTAAACGTGCCTGTGCCTGCCATAAACGCTTACGAATGCACCCGAGGCTGTCATAAATGCATTTATGACAGCCGCGGGTGCATTTAATGGCAGTGTTTACGGCGGAACCACGTGACTGGCCCGCTCAGCTGTCCAAGGGCGTGATCGCGAAAAGGTTGGAAACTCCGGCACTAGAGCTTTCTGAGCTCTATACCCAAGATGGGAGATGGATGGCCATGTTGGATCTTGTTGGATTGCAAAGCTATGTTGCCTAAGGCCATTGGATGTTCTAGACTAGGGATCCTCAAACTTGGCTCTCCAGATGTTCTTGGACTTCAATTCCCAGAAGCCCTGACCTGCAGGTGTGCTGATTTGGGCTTCTGGGAATTGAAGTCCAAGAACATCTGGAGAGCCAAGTTTGAGGACCCCTGTTCCAGTCCAACAGCTCACAGTTTTAACCACTGCACCATCAGGGTCACAAGCCTTCATAGTTGGCAGTCCAGGGTTGGATCTGGACATAGAAGGAGAAGACTTAGAGGCACCCTGATGGTTAATTCTCTAGCAGAGTGGGGAAATAAACCATCCATTGACACCCACACCTTTGAAATGGATTTGTGGTGTCTCAGTTGGGAAGCTGGATTATTCTCAGAAAGCTTTGCTAGCAACTTGCATGGGAAGGAAGGGAGAGGACATGAAGTTTGTGAAAAGCATGTGAATTGGGGCGATAAAGCCTCAATTTTCTCAGCACACCAACCCATGCATCGGCACGAAACCTGCCAGCCTCAGAACATTTATAATATCAGCCAACGTCTCCATTTTTAGGTGTCTTAATAATAGTGTTCATCATGCCACACAGACTCAACTGGGCTGAAGGCAATAATCTAAGACTCCATCACCACCAGTTCACCCCTGACAGGCGGTGCATGAAAAAGAGGAAACCTAATTATTTTATCATCAGTACTTCTGAAGGCCGGTCAAGCATCTGGAAGGGGAAAAAAATCCCTACATTGTTCTCCCCTTCTGTGTTGCCTAGACTATTACAAGCAATCTCAAATTGAAAAGCCACTCTAATTAAAACGCAGAAGAAACAAGCTTTCAGGAATTGGACCTCCGAACTAGCCTTTGGACAGAATTCCTAGATGCTGCAAACTTACAACTTCCATTGTAAAAGCAACATGAATCTGTAATGTCCTGGTAAAACAGCATCGGATGTTAGTTCAGGAAGACGGGCGTTTAACTATCACACTGGGGAACTGCTCTGAATAAACCTGGTGCCAAGTCGACCACGAGAGAAGAAACTGTGAAGAAAAAATGCCAAGCGGGAGGGTAGGCATCTGCCCCCATCTTGACTCTCAGTCACAGCACATCCATGCACCCGAAACATGTTGACATTGCTGCTAATGAAGCAACAGTGGTGGACCAGGGTACTTAAGAGACCCCCGTTCAGTGATGGGATGTCAAAAATTCTACTACCACGCCATGACGTCACGGACGTCATGGGCGTGGCCAATGTCATGACGTCATGACGTCATGGGCGGAGCCAACGTCATGACGTCATGACGTTGTGGGCAAGGCCAAAAATAAAAAATAAATAAATAAACATGCACACAGACCCGTATATAACTTAAAGAAATAAAATAAAGAAATAAATAAAATAAAATTTAAATTAAAGTACAACCACCCACCGAAAACACAAATAAATCACCCACCCACCCTAAATATAAAAGCCTCACTTACCTTCCTTGGCACTGACGAACCTTCATGTGGCCCGGGGCCACCCGGCAAGGCACGCTGCCCCTGACTGCCACGGCCGCCACAGCCGCCTGCAGCCCCTGCCTGGCCACCGAACTCCCACGGGCACGTTGGTGCCTGCCCGCGCCGTCCGCCCACGCTGCGCCGTCCTAGGGACTTGGGCCGGACAAACCCCCATGCCCTGGGTAAGCGCGGCGGGGCTCGCCACCGCCGCATCATCTTCCGCCGGCCGCCGGCAGCTTCCTCGGGCATGGGGGTTTCTCGGGCCCAAGTCCCTAGGACGGCGCGGGCGGGCGGCGCGGCGCAGGCGGACGGCACGGGCGGCGCGGCGCAGGCGGACGGCACGGGCGGCGCGGCGCAGGCGGACGGCGCGGCCAGGCACCAACGTCCCCGTGGGAGCTCGGTGGCCGGCTAGGGGAGGTGCCCTTCTCTTAGGGCTGCCGCCGCTGCTGCCGGAGCCACTCTAAAAAGAGGCGGCTCCAGCTTCGGAAGATTTTTTTTTTTTTTAAATTGGATCCATTTGGCTCCAATTGACTGCGCATGTCCAGAAACTCAATTTGACGCATGCGCAATGCGTCAGATTGAGTTTCTGCGCATGCGCAGTCAATTGGAGCCATTTTATCTCTGATTTTAATTTTTTTTTTCCTTTCGGTCAGGCGTCCGGAACCGGACGCCCCAAAAGTGGACTTCCCCTCACGGAGAACCCTCCGGGATTCATCTTACCGGTTCCAGAGATCCGTCTAGAACCGGTGACATCCCATCACTGCCCCCATTGCCCCAAGATCACCTGCCCGTCCCACTAGAGCAGGGGGTCTATAAAGGTACCATCAGCTAGAGAGACTCATCTCTCTAGCACCAGGAGGAGGGCCTTTTCGGTGTCTGCTCCAGCCCTATGGAAACTCTTGACAACCGAGTTGTGATGGAGCTAATTGTTTCTTTTAGCTACAATTTTTAATGGATGGGGTAGGTAATTTAAGTAGTGTTTTTAAGGGGTTTTTTTTTTAAAAAAGGGTTTTTTTAAGTTTTAAGATTGTCAGCAAGCGACTCCGGGCGACTCACAACATTAATGTCAACATCAATGTTGTGAGCCGCCCAGAGTCGCGTGCTGAGTTGGGCGGCAATATAAATTTGAATAAATAAATAAATGCTCATAGTAACAGGATGCATCAAACAAACACCAGTGGGGAAACGATAAATTCTTGTTGGGATCACTCCACACCTAAGATCAGGAGAGAAGCAGCAGCAGACCCCGAGAGAACTAAGCAAGAGAAGGACTTTTGAGAGCTTCTGAATGGAGATGAGCCTCAAGTCCTCCAGGTCAGATCCAGGAAGAGCTTTACGGGAAGACCAAACATTTTTTGAGGGCACGCAAGAGCAAGATCAAATTAGAAGATGGAGGAAGGAGCTCACAGGGCGAGGAAGAAGATTGAAGGAGGAGGAGATGGCTGAGGGACTCGACCTCCCCTACGTCGCTTGGAGGACCCTGAATAGGCGGAGGGTGGGAGTCCCTCAACGTAAGACCAACAGGCTCAAGTGGGGGGGTGATGGCAGACAACAACACATGGTGTGAGTGTGGAGAGGTGCAGAATCCATGGGCTCATTGGCTGGTCTGCCAATGACTGCCAGAAACCTGCACCGATGAGGACTTAAGTTTGGCCAACGACAAAGCCAAGGAAGCGGCTTCATATTTGGCAGTCCAGGGTTGGGTCTGGACATCAAAGGAGAAGAAGTCTTAGAGGCACCCTGATGGTTAATTCTCTAGCAGAGTGGGGGAATAAACCATCCATTAACACCCACACCTTTGACATGGATTTGTGGTGTCTCAGCCTCTGCTTTAAAATAAATAAACAAACAAAAATAAAAAATTAGCGTCTGGATTAGGACTGAAACACCCATTAATTGACGTGATTGATTGGTTAATTCATTAATGGCCTGTGAAGGAAACCAAGGCAGGGGCAGGAGACACTAAAAGGCTGCCCATCCTGATGGGATTTTCCCAGACATCTGTCATCGATCCTTTCTCTCCACTTGCAACATAATAAACGGTTGGTACACCTTGCTTTGTAAAGAGGAGGAGAGGATTATAAAGTAGGCATGCAGACCATTATGGATTCTCAGTTTGGAGCCTAAAGTTGCAGGGAGATTCGTTTATTTATGGGGCTCATTTATTTATCAACAATTCATTTTGTAGAATGCGCATTAACAAAGAAGATTAAATGTCTGTAGAGTAAGAAATGTCGATCAGTGGATGCAAGTTGCCACAGTCCTATTCAGCCTCTAGGTTCCTCAGCATCGTATTGTGTGCAGGCACTGGGATAAAACAGATTTGGGGAGAACAAGGTCTCATCGAGGCAAACTCCACATTTATGCCCATCGAGGAGGCAGGTGTGTTGATCCTTACCCACAAAACATTGCAGCATTTCCAACTCTTCCAGTATCAGGTCTTTTGCAAAGCTAGTGGGTCTTAACTGCCCTCTCAAGGGGAAACCATACTGGCATATTTTGTACTACAGAAAGGGTGCATCTTGCTTCAGATATACCTTATATCAGAGGTTCCTAACCTTTTCAAGCCAGGGGCCGGATGGAAATGCCATCCCGGTTTACACATTTTCATTGTATTTTTTTCGGTTTACAACGATTATTTTTCAATGCATCCCTATGGGTGTCTTGGTTTACAATTTTTTCGGGTTACAACGGAGGCTGTTGGAACGGACCTCTGTCGTAACCTGGGGTTTTACTGTACTTAAATGTAAGGAATAATGGTAAGGTAAAAGTCACACTTGCTTGAAAGCCAGTCGTATTTGACTCTAGGGTTTGGTGCTCATCTCTGCTTACGGCCAAAGAGCCAGTGCCCTCTGCATCTGCCATGTGGCAAGCATGGCTATATGCTGGAGTGTTACCTTTCCCACTGAAGTGTTCCCTCTTTATCTACTTGGACTTTCTCGCTTTCGAACTGCTACGTAGGCAAGAGCTGGGACAGAGACGGGAGCCCACTCTGTCATGCAGCACCCTGGTCTCGAACTGCTGCCCTGCTGACCTTCCAGTCACCAAGTTCAGCTTCTTAACCACTAAGCCGCCGCAGTCCCATAAGGAATAATGAGGTTGAAACAATGAAGAAAGAGCTATTGTAAAGTATTAATAGCCAGCCATTTCCTACACCCTCTTCTTTAAAGGGTCCCTTCTGATGCATTTCGTTCCTGGGAGGGGGGGGATTCACCCCACAACTACAACATAAACAGCTGGTGCGCAGGACGCATTACCCCACAAAGGGCTGCGTTCTCCTCCATTTGATTCATTACCTTCCCCTGGTCTAAATGCACCACCGTTCTCCTGGAAAGCTTTTTGGGAGACCCAATTAACTTCTATGACGCCTTGGGAGAACCGCGGCTTTCAGCCCAGGCACGACTATCCCGTGGTATTTCGGAAATTAACGGGGTCTGCCAGAACTTTCCCAGAAGAACGGAGGTGCATTTAGACTACTAGGCTTATAAACCTGCTGCTTACAAAAGCTCCGGAGAAGAATTTCCCCCGTGAGCGCCAGTTTGACATAATGCCTTTTCTTGGCTCTCCGTGGGTTTGTCTGCAAATGCTGATGAAGATGTCAATACCGTGAAACAAAGGCAGTTATTACGGAGACATTCCACCTTGGGGCCAATGCAGAGGGTGTTTTTTTAAAATTTTGTGTCCCGATCAAACCCTGGACTGCCAAAATGAAGCCACTTTCTTGGGTTCGTCGTTGGCCAAACCTAAGTCCTAAATCTTGCGGAAACAAAAGAAACACTTCCCTGTATAATGTTATGGGCCCTCAAGTCAGAACTGACTCATATGATAAAAGGCTCCTCTTGCTTGAAAGCTAGTCATATGGTTGGCAGGAGCTGGGACAGAGACGGGCGCTCGTTCCGTCGCGCATTACTCGGGTCTGAAACTGCTGACTTGCCGACCTTCCAGTCGTAAAGCTCAGCATCTTAACCACTAAGCCACCGCAGTCCCGAAATGATTTATAGCAATCCTAACAGGGCTTTCAAAGGAAGTGGGATATGAACGAGTGGCTTTTACAAGTTCCAACTTCCTCCGGTGAGTTTCCGTGGCTGGTCAGGGATTCGAACTTCTGCGTCCCTAGTCCCTCACTCTGTCTACTAAAACACACTGACTATCTCTCAAAAATGCTTTTAACTTGTCTGAAAAACATTGGGGTTGGGGGTTAACTGGATCTCTAGCGGAATGGAACAAACTCAAATTAGAAGATGGAGGAAGGAAGTGTGAATGTCGGGAGATAACAGAATCCGGCTCATTTACTGGTCTGCTGTTTGCGGCCAGAGACACGCGCCAACGAGGACTTGAATTTGGCCAACGCCAAAGCCAAGAAAGTGGCTGCATTTTGGCAGTCCAGGGTTTGATCGGGAGAGGAATGGAGAAGTAGGATGGATTTCCGAATCCTTTGGGATGATGGGCCTTTTCCTACGGACATCAACGTCCCCACATAATTTGCCTAGAGGAGGGAAACGGTGGAGAACACCAATTTCCTCCACTAGCTAAGGGTACTTGTAAGTTTGATCGGCCCCTGCAATTTTTAATCATGCAAATTTCCTTCTGTTCCCGATGCAGATTGATTCTGTCTAACTCAAGTGTTAAATTACTCTCCTGTAGATCGTCTTGATTATTTACATGAATGCGGAAGCGATTGGAGCTTCCTTCAAGAGGAAGTGGGCAGACAGGGAGCCCCACACATAAATGATTAGTGACATACACTCTAAGCTAGGAATGAAGCTTTCATGGATTAAAAGTTCTAAACACATGGACGTTTTAATTATTTCACACTAAATCTTATCTAGATTTATGATTTCCAAAGCATCAGACACTCAAGTTTTGCTTTGTTGTGTTGATTAAAAATTTAGCTAAAGAGGAAACTGCTGAAGGGGATAGAATATTGTCTAAAAAAAATGGGAGATGTGAACAGAAGATGTAAGATCAATATGTAGAGTAACCCTTGAGTCCAAAACATTCATCATGGCCAAGATCGGAAACAAGTGAGTAGCCCAAAGAATCAACCCAACAATCAGCCAAGTCAACCTGCGCTATTAGCTGGTCTCTTAGCACAGGGACGCACAAACTTTTCAGGCTCCGGGCCGGCCATGTGGTTGAGCCATATGGCCATGTGGTTCCTTCCACCAGAAGTGGAAGTAAAACATGTATGTATGTGTGCATAATGCAGCTGTAAATGAGCTGCAGCTGTCATAAACATGTTTATGACAGCCGTGGGTCATTTATGGCAGTGTTATGCACATGCGTAGGCGCATTACACACACACACACACACACAAAAACACATACACATTTTACTTCCACTTCCTGGAGCAGTGAGCGTGGCATGGCCTGGATGATTTGGTGCTCTGGGCCAGATCTGGCCTGCAAGTCATAGTTTGGGCACCCTTGTCTTAATTGAACAGGATGTTTTGGAACATTTCTTGATGGGCAAAGCCAATGGCTGCCATGGGGTCAGGGGAGGTGGAGCCTCTTCACAGCCCAGTAACACTTCTTCACCATAAAGTATGTTTATTATTTATGCCTGATTTTCTCTTGCAAAGAGGTTTTTTAAAATACAGTATCTTGTAAACTGCCCAGAGTGGGAAAATATCCCAGATGGGCAGGATAGGAGGAGGAAGAGGAGGAAGAGGAGGAAGAAGAAGAAGAAGAAGAAGAAGAAGAAGAAGAAGAAGAAGAAGAAGAAGAAGAAGAAGAGGAAGAAGAAGAAGAAGAAGAAGAAGAAGAAGAAGAAGAAGAAGAAGAAGACCGTTCCAAATGATCAGCCCATGGTGATCCACCACTTATGACATCTGTGTGACAGCCTCGAGATGTGAAGAACGTCTCCAAATTTCTTGGCACTAACCATATCTGGTTGTCTTGACCCATCCAAGGCGCCTCAAGGGTGAACCTAGCAACTGTGAGGGATTCCTTACCTACTGCTACCCATGACGTACTACTAGTCCCACTCTGTTCAGGACTAGTTAGACTGCATCTAGAATCCAGTGTACA